>CBVK0101178858.1:0-19667 GCA_900067695.1 Picea abies | reverse complement strand
TGCTCTGATACCACTTGTAGTATTCCAGATATAAAATAGTATGCAAAACATAAATAATTAGCTATAAATGGCAGATAAACAATGATATAACGAGAACAATACCACAATAATACCAAAATAACACTAGAAAGAGCACTTTGATTACTGAGAGCAATGTTCACTTGCCTCTTCGAGGGGGAAACCTCTAGCACAGTAGAGATCTATTACAATAATATCCAAGACAAAACTTTGCATATTCTTTATTCCTATTTATACTAAATCTATCAAAAAGAACAATCTAGAGGAAGATGTTTCTAGAAGCGGAAGCTTCTATTAGGTCTTGTTACATTTGATTTATTCCTCCTTATTGCTAGGCCTTATTAATAGTAATCTTTATTACATGGAAACATATTATTATATCCACTTGAGGGGTTAGGTAGGTTAGGTCCCTAACATGCCCTCCCCCTTAAAATCAACCTTGTCTTCAATGCTTGAGATGAGGAAATTGTTGTAGAATGTTAGCGGGCTCCTAGGTTGAATCTGTTGGAGTTGTATCTTTTCAATGGACTAACACTTCCTTGATGGTACGCTCATGAATATGATGCTCTCGTTGGTCCAAAATTGCTTGTGGTTGCAACTAGATGGATCCTTCTTCATCCAACTCGGGAAGGTTGGTTTGAGTTTGGTACTTAGTTCCAATCACCTTTTTTAAGCAGGAGACATGAAAAATAGGATGGAGCTTAAAATGATCGAGAAAATATAATCGATATGCCACCTGTCCAATGTGCTTGGGAACTATATTAGGACCATAAAATTTGGGCGCTAGTTTCTGGCAATGTTCGACCTTGAGTGAAGTTTTATTATAAGGTTGCAGTCTAAGAAATACCTGGTCTCATTCAGAAAATCGATATTCTAAGTGACCTTGATCGATGTGTTGCTTCATGTGATTATGAGTCATGACCGAATTCTCTTTGAGGGTATGGAAGAATAGCCTCTCGAACTGTAAGTGTTTGGTCAACTGTCTGGACCTTCGATACACCATGTAGGAGAGAATAGAAGGTGTCTTTTGGCCATAGACTACTTCAAAAGGAGTCATGTGATTGGTTGTATGGTAAGAAGTGTTGTACCACCATTCAAATAATGGTAACCATTGGGCCCATTGATTTTTCATTTCAGAGGCAAAAAACCTCAAATAAGTCTCCAAACACTTGTTGACGACTTCAATTTGACTATCAGTCTAGGGATGATAGGCGGTGCTGAGATACAATTGGGTGCCCTGTAGTTTGAACAGTTCTTGCCAAAAATTGTTCGTGAAAGTGGGATCTCAATCAGAAACAATAGAATGAGGCATGTCATGAAGCTTGAAGATATGATCCATGAAAATTTGAGCCACAGTAGATGCGCTAAATGGGTGTTGAAGAGCACATAAATGAGAATACTTGGAAAGACGATCCACAACCACCACGATTACTGACTTATTTCCTGATTTAGGTAATCCCATAATAAAATCCATAGATATGTCCCTCCAAATAGCGAGTGGTATCAAAAGCGATTGGAGTGTGCCAGGAGCTTTTATGGTTTATCCTTTGTTGTGTTGGAAAACATCACATTCGGATACAAAAGTGTGAATTCCCTTTTTCATACCATCCCAGAAAAAATAACGTTTGACCTGGTCATAGGTTTTGGTAAACCATGAATACCCAGTTGTGGGAGTAGCATGAAGCTCAGAAATCACCGTAGATTTAAGTTGTGATTTTTTACTAAAATACAAACGACCTTTGTAGCGAAGCTCATCATTGTGCCAAGAGTACCCTCGGGAAACTGGAGAGTTGTCTTGCAATTGTTGGATCAGATGCTAGATTTTAGGATCATGTAGGCATTCTTGGTGCATAGCTTGGAGCCAATCTGGTACAATGAAGGAGAGGGAGAAAAGGGACCCTTCATCTTCATATTTATGAGAAAGAGTGTCAATAACCACATTTTCTTTGCCTTTCTTATAAATGATCTCATAATCACAACCAAAGAGCTTAGTTACCCATTTTTGTTGCTCCAGAAAATACTTGAGGATTTGATGATATGTCTTAATTTGGAAGTGTTGCCCCAAGAGATAAGGGCGCCAAAGATCTATTGCATGCAGAATAACCAACATTTCATTTTCATAGATTGATTGGCCCAAATAGAGTTATGACAATTGTTTGCCAGTAAAGGCCAAGGGTGTGCCTTCTTGCATAAGGAATGCTCCAATTTTGTTGCCTGAGGCATCACATTCCAGGACAAAGGTCTTTGTGAAATCAGCAAGGGCCAAGACCAGAGTAGTAAACATAGTCGCCTTCAAAGATTGAAAATATTGATCTGCTACTAGAGTCCAAGTGAAATAATTGCTTTTAAGGAGAGTAGTGTGAGGGGCCACAATCTTCCCATAATTCCTAAAAAAAAAATCGATAATAACCTGTTAAACCCAAAAAACCATGCAATCTTTTGATAGTCTTGGGACGAGGCCAATCCTGCATTGCTTCAATCTTTTTAGGATCCACACAGACACTAGCCTTGCCAACAATATGACCCAAGTACTCTACTTCTGAGGTGCCAAAGGAACATTTAGAGTATTTGAGGAAAATTTGGTGCAAAGAGAGTAGATGGAGAATTTGATCCACATGGGAAAGATGGGATTGCCAAGTTTTTCTATATATGAGAATATCATCAAAGAAAACTAAGACAAAATGACGAAGAAACGGATGGAAGACATGATTCATGAGGCTTTGGAAGGTGGAGGGGGCATTACACATGCCAAATGGCATGACCAAAAACTCATAGTGACTCTCATGAGTTCGAAAGTCGGTCTTGGGTATTTCAGCTTCTTTCATATGTATATGGTGGTAGCCAAAACACAGATCAAGTTTAGTGAAGTATTGAGCACCACTCAACAAATCCAAGAGATCTTCAATGGCAGGAATGGGAAACTTGTCCTTGATGGTAATTTTATTGAGGGCATAAAATTCAGGACACATACACCAAGTACCTTGTTTCTTAAGTACCATGACCACAGGGGAAGAATAAGGGTTGGTATTGGGGAAGATAACACTTGCTTGGAGAAATTCCTGAACTATTTTCTCAATTTCATTATTTTGGGAAAAGGGATGATAATAAGGGAGAACATTGGGAGGAAGATTGCCAGGAACAAGGGGAATGGAATGATCATGAACACCATGAGAAGGTGGAAGTCCCTTAGGGGTGGAAAAAACAACGTGATGTGTGGAAAGGATAGCTTGGAGGTTAGGATGCACAGAGGATATCTCAACGGCTTGAATAGAATGGTGTTGAGCAATAATACCAGAGTGGCCTTTCTTGAGGATCTTTTCCATGCGATGGGAACTAATGATCTCAAGAGAACTAGTTGTGAGACCTTGGAATTAATACCTTTGTCCCTCTCATTGGAATTGCATGGTTAATTACTTAAAATCCATAAGAATGGGACCCAAAGTGAATAACCATTAATCACCTAGGACAATGTCACAACTGCCCATGTCAATGGCAAAGATATGATATTTCAGGTGGTAATTTCCAATTTGAAGAAGTACATTTTCACAACGCCCACCACATTTCATGGACCCACCATTGGATATCATAATTTGAAAATTATTGACAGCAAGAATATAGCAATTGGTTTCCTAGGAAATGTGACGATGTGGGTGCTACCACTATCAACAAGGATGATGACCTTCATGTGCTTAATATAGACAATGAGCTTGAGGTTTGTGGGGTAGAGAATCCAGTGAGGGCATGCAAGGAAATAAGTGGGTCAACTTCAGGTGGGTCAGTAGGTTCCTGGGTAGCATCAGGAATGGAAGGCTCATCAACAAGGGGAACTATCACACCATCTTCAGGAACATCTTCGAAAATGGCCATAAAAAGTTGTTGTTCCTTACACTTGTGCCCCAAAAAATATTTTTCATCACAATTATAGAAAATACCCTTCAGTTGGCATTCAACCATTTCAGCCCTAATTAGTTTCTCGACCTTGAGGGGAGTGACAAGGGGTTAGTATTAGTGGGTCGAGGGTGAGGAAAACAAGACCACGAGTATTTCCATTTCTCTACAGACCTGACTTGGTTCTTCCTCCAGCAGAGCCTTGATCTTAAATGTAACAATCCCCAATCATTTCCTCTCAAACTCTATAATCAGGTAACAATTTCCTCTCTATCAACTGATATCATATAACCCCACTTCTTCCACCCGACAATCTTGAAGAATAACTCTATACATAAATGTGAATTGAATAAAATGACACTTGACCCAGTTGTTTACACATAACGTTTGTGTTCCCTGTCACCCCACACATATATATAACACAACCTAGTATGTAAATTCAGAAACATTAATCATTATTGTTGTTGCAGCATATTCAATTGATTCAGGGAAATAGATGGTTTTTCTTGGTAGAAGCCTATCATGGCTTTTTTACTATCTTTTCTCTACTTGATGGCTCTTTCAATAGTGGTTTTTGCAAACTACAAATCCTCCTCCTCCCCCTCCTCCTCCTCACCTCTACCATCTCCTTCTCCTCACAGCCATACTACTACAAATCCCCACCCCCATACTACTACAACTCAACTCCCCTCCTCCATATTGCTACAACTCCCCAACTCCACCTTCCCCATCTCCTCTGCCTCCTCCTCCATACTACTACAAATCCCCACCACCTCCTCCCTGCAACTACAAATCACCTCCACCACCATCTCCTTCTCCCCCTCCTCTCTATTACTACAAATCCCCACCACCTCCTCCTCCTCTCTATTACTACAAATCCCCACCACCTCCTCCTCCATACTACTACAAGTCCCCGCCACCATCACTGACTCCTCCCTACTATTACATTTCCCCACCACCCATCTATTGATTCTCATGATCATGTGGATAGAAGGTTAGCTTTATTTTTTATAAACTTTTGTTTTCTTTCTCATATGTGTTTTTTTCTAAAGAACATCTAGACCTATTATATATTATGACTATATATAGACTAGCAACAACCATATGTAAGTAAAAGGTGGTTCATATACATCAATGAGCCTCATTTTCTACTCTTTAAAATTAATCAACCACTTTTTACATAAATTTGGTTGTTGCTACATACATGCTTGGGGATGTCATGAATAATAGACCATCAATATATTAATACATAATTAATGTATTAATAAATTATTATAATAATTTAATATATAAATTAAAGTATTAATACATTATAAATTATGTATTGATTAATTAATACATTATAAATTATGTATTGATTAATTAATACATTATAAATTATGTATTAATTAATTAATACATTACTAAAGTATTAATGCATTAAAACATTAAAAAAATATCAACACATAAATAAAATAATACATACATTATTAAAATTAAAACTCAGAGAAGAATACACACACAAGTGATACAGTGCTCACAAAGCTTACTTCATTGAGAGAATTCAATTACATTTATAGTCAAACAGAAGATTAGATCACACTCCTATCATTGTGGATCTCAAACCACCCATAAACTAAATCTTCCTACTTGTGAAACAAACTTGAAACAACATTCTAAATTTACAATACATTCTAGAAGTGTCTACATTATTCTAACATCCCCCTTTAATGGAGAAACGGATTTTCTACAAAACATAACTTGCTTCTAAAAACTTCAAACTTGAGTTTACCAAGAGGTTTGCTAAATATATCATCCACATTATCATTTCTATTACAAAATATCAAACCAATTTCGTTTGATTCAATCTTGTCTTTCACAAAGTGATGTTGTAGCTCGATGTGTTTTGATATTGCATGATATATTGGATTGTGTGACAATTTGATAGAACTTTGATTGTCACAATTGATGCATGTTGGACCATTTTTCTCCTCTTCAACATATGCAAGAATTCTTCGCAATCAAACAACTTCACAGGTAGCACTGGTCAAGGCTTTATACTCATATTTTGTTGACAACAAAGAACCAATAGGTTGTTTCTTGCTACTTCATGATACAACCCCCGATCCAATATGAAATGCATAGACTAAGGTAGATCTTCTATCATCAGGATTTCCTGCCCAATCTGAATCAGAAAAACCTGTTAGTTCAACATCAAATTCATCAGTATACATAATACCAAAATTTATTTTTCATTTCAAGTATCAAAGTACTTTCTTTGCATCTTTTCAGTGGCTCTTAGAAGGCTTAGCCATGAACTGACTAAGGATGTTGACTAAGTATGCAATGTTTGGTATCGTAGTGGTGAGGTAGTTCAAACTTCCCACTAACTGACGATATAAAGTATCATCTACCCCTTTAGTTCCATCTTCACTATATAACTTTACATTCTGATCTAAGGGAGTTGACATAGCTTTACATTCACTCATATTGAACTTTCTAAGAATTTATTTTGTCTATTTACTTTGAGTGATTAATGTCTTACCAGGCTCTCTCCAAACCTCAATTCCTAAATAGTAATGCAATTCACCGAGATCTTTCATTTCAAATTCTTGAGACAACTAACTTTTAATCTCTTCAATTAACTTGCATGCACTTCATGTAATAATGATATCATCCACATATAAAGATATTAAATAAAAAATTCCTTCATCTTTCTTAACATACAGGTTAGGATAATGTTTACTTTTAATAAACCCAGTCTGATAAAAGAAGGTATCTATCTTTACATACCATGATATCGATGCATGTTTCAAACCATATAAGGTTTTCCTTCATTTTCAGACTAGATGTTCATGTCCCTACTTGAAAAACCCTTTAGGATGAACCAAATAAACCTCTTCCTTTAAATCACCATTTAGAAAAGCAGATTTTCCATCCAACTAATGTATTTTCCAATTATGTTTTGTAGCTAAGGAAATTGGTACTCTAATTGTATTCAATTTACCTATTGGTGCAAAAGTATCTTCATAATCAATTCTCTCCTTTTGTGAATATCCTTTTTCAACGAATATTACCTTATATTTATCAATTCTACCATCTGCTTTAAATTTAGATTTATACAACCATTTTCTTCCAATAGGGACTTTGTTTTCTGGCAGTTCAACTAATTCCCATGTTTGATTTTTCATAAGAGAGTCATATTCATCATTCATATCATTTCTCCACTCTTCATGTTATTTAGCTTGATCATAGTTTACACGTTCTACAACATTCATTACATGATACATCAATGCATAATCTTTATACCTTATAGGTGGTTGAGTTTGTCGTGATGACCTCCTTGGTCCTTCACTGCTTTTATATCGTCTCCTACTATGTGGTGACTCCTCTCCACTTGATGTATCATGACTACTTGAAGTGTGCATACCACTTTCATTCCATTCTTGAACATGTACTTGTTCTTGTTCATGTTTAACCATTGCATCTATTTTGACACGCACATCTCTATCATTATGCCAAGAATTTGCATCATTCATTGTATCAACTGTATGTGCATTTTAATGAAACACTAAATATCTACTTGCAAACAATTTATGTGCACTGGGATCAAACAATTTGTATGTTTTTTGATCAATACAATACCCGATAAAAACACACTTGATTTACTTTGCATCGAGTTTTCTTCTCTCATCCTTTGGAATATGTGCAAAGGCAATGGATCCAAATACTTTTAAATGACTAACATCGGGTTTATAACCATAAATAATATCAAAAGGAGTTTGGAAATCTAATTTCTTAGTTGGACTTTGATTCTTTAAATAAGCAACAGTATTAACAGCTTCTGCCCAAAAACCATTACAATTTTTTTTACCTTGAAGAATATTGCGAGCACACTCCACCAGTGTTCTGTTCCTTCTCTCAGCAACACCATTTTGCTGAGTTGTATGAGGTATTGTAAATTGTTTTTGGATCCCATAAAATTTACAATAACTTTTAAATGCTCCTGATGTATATGCACCAGCCTGATCAAATCTGAGAACTTTAATACATTTTCTTGTTTGTTTTTCATTCATAGTTTGAAATTCTTTAAATTACTCAAATACATCACTTTTTCTTCTTATGAAATAGACCCATGTATATCTAGATCTATCATAAAAAAAAATAAGAAAGTAGGAAGCACCACCAAGTGACCTAGTTTGCATAGGTCCGCATACATCAGTATGAATTAATTCAAGTATATTTGTTTTTATTTTCTCTGTATGTATGGGAAACTCCTCTCTACGTTTCTTACCAAGTGCACATGTTTCACATGGAAAATGATCATTCTTCATAATAGGAAGACCTTCTACCATTGTTTTTCTTTGCAACAACATCAAATCATTGTAATTAAGGTGTCCATACATGTGGTGACATAACTCTTCTGTTGACATTGTTGTGGATGTCAATGAAACATGACAGTTCATTCTCACATCCAACTTATACAATCCACCCACCTCGGTATCTGTGGAAACAATCGTGTAGTGATCTTGGATATCTTTTACAACACACCTCAACTTACCAAATTCCATTGTTAGATTATTATCGGTGATAGTTGAAACATATATTAAATTATTTTTAATACCAGGAACATACATCACATCATAAATCCATCTCAATTGTCCATCAAGTAAGTTCACACTTATTACTCCATAGCCCTAGACTTTATGTGATCTATTATCTCCTAAGTAAATGTGTGTGCCATCAATTTTCTCATAATATTCATCATACCATTCTTTATTACAGGTCATATGAGTTGATGCACCAGAATGTATGAACCATGCATTATCATCATTAGTTTCAGCAGATAATGCAACTTCAGAAATAAACAACTCAAGATTTTTAAATCCATCATTGAATGAAGTGTCTTTATGCACAAAATTTCCATTATGCCTTTTATATCTCTGATTTGACTCATGATTATTTATTCCATAAAAATATTTATCAAGATGTCCAGGTTTGTCAAAATATTCACATTCAATATTTCTCTTAACATAAGAATCAGAATGTGTTATACATTTATCCTATGCTTGAAACCAACCTCTATTCTTGTCCAACGGTTTACCTCGGTATGATATTTTACCTCTTGCTATCAAAGCTAAATCTGAGCCACTTGAGTCCAGATCATAATTCTTCATTCTCTCTTCCTCTTGAAGAAGGATACCATCCAATTCATCAAAAGTAGGGGGTGTTTGTCTAGTTGAGAGTGTTGAAATAAAGACTTTATAATCTTGCACTAAACCCTTCAAAGCGATAGTTACTAAATCACTACTAGAAAACTCATCACCAATGTCACCTAACTTATCACTTAAATATTTAATTCTAAATTAAAAAAAGAGTGTATGCTTTCATTGGCTTCCATTTTGATAGATAAGAGCTTAATTTTGAAGAATAAAATTCATTTTGCATTAGAGGTTTCGTACAGACCTTTGAGAACATCCCACATTTCTTTGGAATTTTTACAGTCTCTTATATGAGGAATGATGTTGTCCTTTACGAACATACGCATCAACACTTTTTCTTTCAATTTTCATTTATCCCAATCTGGAATGGAGGTAGCAGCAGTGGGTTTGGGCTCATCTCCTTTGACAATCATCCATAGACTATATTCCTCTAAAATGCTTGTCAGCTGACACAGAGCCCCACCTCAGTAGGGTTTGTTGACCTCCCGGTCTACAGATATTTTACTCCTTTGAGAAGAAGTAGCTCCTTGGTCCACGCTAGAACCTTCAACACTTAAATACCACAAGTCTCCTTTTACGAACTCCTCCTATGTGAATAAGCACTAGGTGCAAGCTTCCCTCACGCAACCACCAGCGATGACCAAGAGCCTAACCAAAGGCGCTTTACATTTTGTGATTTTAGGAATTCTATTGTGAATCACCCCGACTCCTTTGATTCCCAAAACTCCAAAATAGGGCTAATGGTCCTTGGATCCTCCTTTCAGTTCTTCAGTGATGTGACCTCCAGCTGTGACCTGGGGTCCATCTTCCGAGTGCATCAAGATTTCACGTATCTGGGATTTGTGAAGTGGTCCTCTCCCCTTATCATAGGATGCAAACTCGTGATGACCACTTATGCCAGATAAACGGTCCTCCTTTCTCGTGATCTGGCATTCTAGATTATTTATTCACGAATCAGGATTTTGCAACTCATGACTTCCGAGTTGCAGCGTCCTCCACACTCCCGACTCTGGAAATGTTGATATTCTAGAATGCCAAATCATTATAGTCCCAAAAACATTAAAAGCAATTACATCCTTCCAGATATCACATTAATGTGCCATCCTTTGAAATTCAAAATGTCTTCAAAATGCGCGTTGGTGTATATCCAGCTGTCCTCCACTCATGCTTGATGGCGATGCTCCTACATCATACTCCTCTGGCTGAAAAATTCATGAACTTCTGTTCATGAGCTCCTGCACCATCTGTCCATGTTTCTGAATATCTACTTTACTTTCCCAACTGGAATCTTCAATCGGGTGTCCTTTTCACTTTACCAAGTATTCAAAATATGTTTTCCTTCGGGTCTTCTTACTAATTCTTTGATCAATGATCTTTTCCATCTACGGATTTTCAGCTACAGGCATCTGTTTGACCCATTGAATTTCCTTCTTATTCTTTTCTCCTCTTGCTTCATCTTCTCTGTAAGGATACATATCTACTATGTTGAATATGGGTGATATGCCCACATCATCTGGCAATTCTATCTCATAAGAATTTGCCTGAAATTTCCGTTAAATATTACATGGCCCTATATTCTTCATCTTTAGCTTATTATATGTTCCCCATGGGAACCTTTCCTTTTGGAGATGTGCCAAGACTAAATCTCCCACTTCAAATTGAAGCTCTCTCCTGTGTTGATCTGCTCTATGCTTGTATTCCTGGTTGGAAATCTGCAGCCTCTCTTTAATCGTATTGTGGAGCTCCTGCATCTCTGCTACAAAATCTTCCTATCCAACACTCCTGAACTCATTTTTCTCTAATTCTCTCAACTCATATACTCCCCTTGGATACATTCCATACATTATCTGAAATGGGATATTTCATGTGCTTCTATTAGGTGAGTCATTATATGAAAATGTTGCTTGTGGTAGAATCTAATTCCACTGACTATGATGTTCATCTACTAAACTCCTCAATAAGTCCCCCAAACTTCGATTTACTACCTCAGTCTATCCATTTTTCTGAGGGTGATATGTTGAGATAAAAGATAAAATTTTCCCTAACTTTTTCCATAGTGTCCTCCAAAAATGACCAACAAATTTGGTATCTCTGTCTGAAACAATACTCTTGGGTAAGCCATGAAGTCGAACAACTTCTTTGAAAAACATATTCGCAATGTGTGTGGCATCACTGGTTTTCTGACATGGAATGAAATGTGCCATTTTGGAAAATCTGTCAAATACCACGAATATGGAATCTTAACCTTTATGTGTCCTTAGCAGTCCCAGCACAAAATCCATGCTTACCGCATCCCACAGCCTCTCTGGTATTGGCAATGGTTGATACAATCATGTATTCTGTGTCTTTTCCCTTTTGTGTGCTGGAAGATTCTACATCTGTTGAAAAATTTTCACACAGATGTCCTCATTGCTGGCCAATAATACAAGTTGTTTAGTTGTGTAAATGTGTTGTCATAGTCGAAATGTCCAGCCAATCCCCCACTATGCTTTTCCTTGAAAAGGTTTTCTCTCATAGAACTCTTCGGGATACAAAAATGATTTCCTTTGAATAGAAGTCCATCCTGAATTAAATATTCAATCCATTGGCTTATGTCTCTCAGAACAGGATTCTCACATGCTTCGTAAGCGTCCTTAAAATCTGAATCATCTCTGTACATTTCCTTAAGGCTGTCAAAACCTAAGGTATTCACTCAAAACTCTTGTAGAATCAAACATTTCCTGCTCAATGCATCAACAACCTTGTTAGCATTTCCAAAAATGTGCTTTATAACAAAATTAAAGTTCTACATGAACTCAACCCATTTTGCATATTTTTGGTTCAGTTTCTCCTGTTTGATTATAAACTATAAGGCATGGTTATCGCTATACAAAACAAACTCTTTTGGAACCACATAGTGCCTCCATTTCTTCAGTGCTTGAATGACTGCATAAAACTCTTTATCATAAGTGGAGTAATTTCTTTTGGCCTCATTCAATTTCTCACTGAAGTATGCAACTAGTCTATTGTCTTGACTTAAGACAACTCCAATCACAAATCCAATTGCATCACATCTCACTTGAAATGTTTTACCAAAATATGGCAGGACTAGAACTGGTTGTTCAGTTATATTCTCTTTCAACAGCTTGAAACTTTTCTCCTCTTCCTCTGTCCAATGAAAAGATTTATGTCTTTTTTTTACTGTGTCCATCATTGGTGCAAAAATTCCACTAAATTTTTTTATGAACTTCTTGTAAAAACTGGCTAGTCCATGGAAGCTTCTGACTTCAAAGATATTCCTTGGTGACGACCACTCTTTAATTTATTTTACCTTCTCTAAAGTCATCTTCAACTCATTTGAAGAGATCAAAAAACCCAAATAATTGAGTTATGTCTTCATGAAAGATGACTTCTTCAAATTTATCAGCAACTTCTCTTGCTATAACCTCCTCATCAATAGAGTTAAATGTCTCAAATGTTCTTCTCCAGTCTTACTGAAGATCAATATATCATCAAGATACATAATTGCAAACTTTCCAATGAAATCTTTCAAGACTTCATTCATCAATCTCATGAAAGTACTTGGTGCATTTGTTAAGCCAAATGGCATGGAAATCCATTCATACAGTCCTTCATTTGTATTGAATGTTGTCTTCCATTCATCACCTTCCCTCATCTGAATCTGATGATATCCACTCTTCAAATCATTTTTTGAAAAAACCTTTTCCCCACTCAAGCAATCCATCAAGTCATCCATCCTGGGTAAAAGAAATCTATACTTGATGGTGATTTTGTTTATAGCCCTCAATTATGTACACATTCTCCACCCACCATCATTTTTTGGACTTAACATTGTAGGTACAATGCATGGAATCAAGCTTTCTCTAATCAACCCTTTGTCCATCAAATCCTAGACTTGCTTCTTAACCTCTACATTCTCCTGTGACATCAATTTGTACACTACTTTGTTTGGAAAAATCACTCTTGGTATAAGTTCAATATGATGGCTTATACTTCTGATGGGTGGCAACAAAGAAGGTAAATCGTCCACCACTATATCAACGAAATTCTCCAGCAACTCCTGAATTTCCTCAACTAGATCATCTATCGAGGTACTGGTCAAAATGACTCTAGGTTTTCTCACCACAACAAACTACATTTCTTGATATTTCTTGAATTCATCAATAAGTTCCTTCCCACTCATGAGAAGTATAGTATTGCTCTCTTTTGCTTTCACCTTCTTATTTTTAATTGGCAGCAACATATGAGTCCTACCATTCTTCTCCAAGGTGTAAGTATTCTTTCTTTCGTCATGAATAACATTTATATCATATTACCAAGGCCTCCCCAACAAAATATGACAGACATCCATGGGAATTACATCACATAAAATCTCATCTCTATATCCCCCTATCTTAAATTCAACTAAACATTGTTTAGTGACTGTTACCTGATGTCCTTTTTGCAACCAACAAACTTTATACGGTCTTGGATGTGAAACTGTGTCCAATTCCAACTTCTCCACCATCTTTTTGGATACTAATTTATCTATTCTTCCACTGTCAACTATCACCTTGCATACCCTATCTTTGGCCTTGCAGGCAGTCCTAAACAAAATGTTCCTTTGGACTGGATTTTCCATCTCTTTCTCTGGTTTTAAGAGAATTTTCCTCATCATCAAAAATATTCCACCTTCTACATCTTCTGCCTCAACATTTTTCCTCTACACTTCTAAAACGTGAGCTTTGCCTCCTCCATCTCTTTTTCTATCAGGACATTCCCAAGACTTGTGTCCAATATTTCCACAGAAGAAGAACTTTACTTCACCTCCTCTGCCTCTTCCTCTTCCTCTTGCTCAAGGAAAGGTGTTCCTTTCGGCATACTGTCTCCCTTGTGAACTTCCTCCCCTTTCTGGGTGATTATGAGGCTTCTTTTATTCATCCTTGGACTTTTGTACTCTATCCTGGGAAATTTATTTACCTTTGCTCTGACTTCTACCTCTACCCCTTTGACCTTGATTTTGGGCCAATTTTTACTCTTCCTTCAGAGAAACTTGATAAGAATCTTCCACATTTCTGATTGTCACCATGCTCATCTCGTCCTGAATCTCATATCTCAAGCCATTCATATATCTGGTGACCTTTTCATCATCACCCTCACGATGACCAACTCTTATGTTAAGTCTGTAAAACTCCTCGGTGTATTCCTTCACTACCATCCCTTTCTATCTCAAATTTTGCATTCTCCAAAACAGATTGATTTGATAATCTCTGGGTATGAATTTGGCTTTCATATTCACTACCATTCTATCCCAGATTTTAATTCTTTGTTTTCCCTTGCAACACCTGTCATCTTGCAGTTCATCCCACCATAGTGTTGCATGCCCTTTCACTCTAGTGACATCGTGCTTTACTTTCTTATATTCTTCGATATATTCATATTCAAAGTATTTATCTAGAGCTCTAAACCAGTCTAGAATCTTCTCAATGTCAAGTTTCCTTCATACATCAGGATGTCCAATTTTTCTCTGGCACCTATTCTTGTGATGCAGGAGCATTGCTCCACGTCAGCAGCTAGCTAGTCACGCGAGCGTATGCATTCAACACTGGAGAGAGAGGCGTAGTCCTCATTCAAATTTTAATTGAATGTAAATTTAATGCATAGGATGGTGAGCCATAAAAGCCATGCCTTTGTGCAGGTTGTAGATAGGATTTTCTTTAATGCAGATCTAGCTGAGATCTAGTTCTGGATAGCAGACTAGACAGCCATTGATTGTAAATTAATAGAGTAAGTGAACCTGGAGGAATGATCCCTCAGGTAAAAAGAGATATTCAGATCTCATTTTGAAAAAAAGGATGCATGTAGAGCAGAAGAGAGTAGAGAGGAGCCAAGAGAGCTCAGGAGCACCTTGTAAAATATACAGGCATTTTCCATTATTAATACAGAGTATTTTTTCTTGCAATATTCTGTTTATGTGTGTGTCTGTGAGTGTTTTCCTTTATGCTTTAATTGTATGCTACTATCATGCATTTGTAGGGAGTTGGTTTGATTTCAGGTTGAGGGTCTTTGAAGCTTCACACCAGGTGGGTGTGACAGAACATTGAGGTTCTGATGGTTGTGCATAGAGTTGCACTCTGAACTCTGAGGAGTCAGACAGAGGCGTGCTGAGGCACAGGTTGAGATCAACAACTCAGGAAGAAGAAGACCTTTGAGGTTGCTAAACACCTCAACAGGTAGACTGTGTGAGGGAGGACACAGTTGCAGACAGAAACCTTGTTGTAGGTTCTGTGGAGCTCTGTCGAGTGGGCATTGAGCGTGCACACAAGGTGTTGAGAAGGAGAACTTCACTGTGATTTCTTAAGAAGGACAGAATCGCTGAGGATTCTGGAAGACTCCTCCAGGTGGGCGTTGAGCGAGTGTGCGTAGATGGCACAAGGAGGAGGGAACCCTTTGAGTTCTGCAATCTGGAGGAAGAGTCCATAGAGGGACCTCTACTGGGTTACTGAATACCCAAGAATTCTCAGCATAGGAGTGTGTGCAACAAGTTCTCATAAGGGACTTGTGAAGCGAGGACAAGATCAGGAGGGATAGTTCCTTCATGAGTCCGAGGAGAAGGACCCAGGAAAAGGTTCGAGCAAGAAAAAGCTTTGAAGCAGAAGATTTACTCAAGGAGGAGAAATTGACGACTGGTCTTGCAGGGGAGAATCTATGAAGACCCGACGATCGTGAGATCTTGGAAAAGTTGCGATGGATTTAACCCCAAGCGCAGGAAGGGACCCAAAGCCATCGGGATTCGGCTATCGGGGTTCACGGAGGTAAGAGTTTCATACTCGTTGAAATTGTGAATAGCGATTTCCCGATTTAATTGGAGTCATTGATCTCTACGGGGACACATGGCACAGGATCCCAGGGAGTCGGGATTCAGCATTCGGGATTTCCTGGTGCAAGAAATAGCGAACAGTGAAATCGTGATCCCGCGATTCTCGATAGAGTAGAGAGAGAAGGTGACGTAGCGAGGGGATAGTGCACGTGCCATCGGAGTTCGGGGTTCAGGAATTCGTGGTACATGTGAACCGCGACTTCGGATGTTCCGATTTCCCGATAGGGAAATCCCCGACGAACAAGGAAGCGTTGACCTTTGACCCATCGGGGTTCAGGGTTTTGGTTAGCAAGTGAACCGTGCCCACAAGTTTCGCGACATCGCGAAGCCCGATTTCCCAAGACAATTGCCGGGAGATCAACAGAGTGTCATGTGGGTAACAAAGTTCCCGATACGGGATTCAAAGAGTGATACAGCTCTTCGGGCAGGAGACGAAGAAGGTCCTAGTGAGAGCAGTTGGACCGTGAGGGTCACGACTTGCACCAAGTGGTATCAGAGCTAGAATTTCATCTGTAGACTACAGGTGAAGAGAGAGGGAAAAAGAGGAAGACAGAGTTGTTGAGGACTCTGTAATAATTGTTTGCAGGTAGGCAACAATCAAGGAGATAGGTAGTAGGACTGTAAGGATGAAGCTGGAGACACTCTTGATGAGGAGTGACAGTAGCAGATCTGCCACGAAGGAAGATAGAGGTAGAAAAATGGCTACTGAAGGCCGTAGGAAGAAAAGCAAGACCGAAAAGCTTGCAGAAATGGATAGAGAGCTCGCAGATATATGAGTAGAGATAGAGAAGCTGGAACTGCGGATGCGGCAGGATGAAGAATTGGTTCAGGTATGTGAACCAGAGACTGGGAGAGGTCTCGACGATGATGATGAAGAAGAGGAATTGCGATCGTCTGATGATCTCAAAGACTGCCAGGAGGGAAGTGAAAGCATCGAAGACTGCCAGGAGGGCAATGGAAGCATGTTAAACTGTCGGGTGGGCAGAGGTGAAAAATTGAGACTGTCTGAAAGTCTCATGGACTCAATGGAGAGTTCAATTCAGCAGGAGTTGCTGATTAAGATGGGATCGGTTGATCTCATGGTCTACCAGGGAAGCAACAGCAGAAACATCCCATATTACCAGGTGGGCAGGGATGAGCAGAGAAATTTGGGACAGCCAGAGGAGCGGACGGAGAAGATGAGCTCGCAAAGAGATTAGCAGGTGCAGCTGACAGAGGTGAAAGAACATCAGGGTGATATCTTGATGATTGGGGGAATATGATTATTCCTACCATCTACCCAGGAGGAGGTAGAAAATTTTGTTGTACATGCAGCAACAGCAGGGGAACGGTCACAGTTGATGATGATTGATTTCCATCAAACAGTCACAGGTAGAGAAGAAGAAGAGTTGGAGCAGGCATTTGAGACTGCCCAAGCAGATGAAAGGAAGAATGAGTGTTCTGAGGAACAACTCAATAATTTCAGCCAGCAAGCTGAAAGAGCTATAGCACTGAAGCTGACAGCAAAAGCTCAAGCAGGAACAAAAGAGGAAGATGAGCATTCCGAGGAGTGGCTTAATACTTTCAGCCATGCAGCTGAAAGGACTGCAGCTGTGGAGTTTGCAATAGGAGTGGAAGATGAGTATTTGGAAGAATGGCTTGATATTTACAGTCGAGAAGCTGAAAACAATTCAACAGGGGAGGTTGCAGAAGCAAAAGAAGAAGACACAGACAGCATATGTTTGGTTGATCTGTGGAAACAGATGTAAGCCCTGGAGGAAAGGGTAAAAGTGCAGGGCACACACATCCAACAGGTAAAGTTGGAAATGAATAAGGAAGGCATGGGAGATCATGATGATATTCCCAATGGCCAAAAATTTTTGCAGCAGAGGAGACTGCAACAACAGGACCAGCCACTGGAGCAGCTGGATGAGGTGATCGAGGAAATAAGAGAGCTGATGTTGAAATCAGCAGACACTACTAGCAAGGAGCAGCTGAGCAAAAAGAAGGAAGCAGCAGCAGCATAGCGGAAGCAGCAGCAGCAGCAAGAGGGAGCAAATGGACAACTCCACACATTTGTTTGGGATCCAGGGGGATTTCCAATAGATTACAGGGGAAGCTCATGAGCAGGAGCTCATGATTTTTGCAGCTGTGGAGTATGATGGAGTATGATGCAGGAGCATCACTCCACGTCAGCAGTCAGCCAGCCGCGCGAGCATATGCATTCAACACTGGAGAGAGAGGCGCAGTCCTCATTCAAATTTGAATTGAATGTAAATTTAATGCATAGGCTGGTGAGCCATAAAAGCCATGCCTTTGTGCAGGCTGTAGATAGGATTTTCTTTAATGCAGATCTGGCTGAGATCTAGTTCTGGATAGCAGACTAGACAGCCATTGATTGTAAATTAATAGAGTAGGTGAACCTGGAGGAATGAGCCCTCAGGTAAAAAGAGATATTCAGATCTCATTTTGAAAAAAAGGATGCATGTAGAGCATAAGAGAGTAGAGAGGAGCCAAGAGAGCTCAGGAGCACCTTGTAAAATATACAGGCATTTTCCATTATTAATACAGAGCAGTTTTTCCTGCAATATTCTATTTATGTGTGTGTCTGTGAGTGTTTTCCTTTATGCTGTAATTGTATGCTGCTATCATGCATTTGCAAGGATCTGGTTTGATTTCAGGTTGAGGGTCTTTGGGGCTTCACACCAGGTAGGTGTGATAGAACGTTGAGGTTCTGATGGCCGTGCATAGAGTTGCACTCTGAACTCTGAGGAGTCAGACAGAGGCATGCTGAGGCACAGGTTGAGATCAACAAATCAGGAAGAAGAAGACCTTTGAGGTTGTTGAACACCTCAAGAGGTAGACTATGTGAAGGAGGACATAGTTGCAGATAGAAACCTTGTTGTAGGTTTTGTGGAGCTCTGTCGAGTGGGCATTGAGCGTGCACATGAGGTGCTGAGAAGGAGAACTCTGCTGTGAGTTCTTAAGAAGGACAGAATCATTGAGGATTCTAGAAGACTCCGCCAGGTGGGCGTTGAGCGAGTGTGCGCAGACGACACAAGGAGGAGGGAACCCTTTGAGTTCTGCAATCTGGAGGAAGAGTCCACAGAGGGACCTTGTTGGGTTACTGAATACCCAGGAAGTCTCAGCGTAGGAGTGTGTGCAACAATTTCTCATAAGGAACTTGTGAAGCGAGGACAAGCTCAGGAGGGATAGTTCCTTCGTGAGTCCGGGGAGAAGGACCCAGGAAAAGGTTCAAGCCAGAAAAAGCTTTGAAGCGGAAGATTTACTCAGGGAGGAGAAATCGATGACCGGTCTTGCAGGGGAGAATCCGCGAAGATCCGATGATCGTGAGATCTTGGAAAAGTTGTGAGGGATTTAACCCTAGGCGCAGGAAGGGACCTAGATCCATCGGGATTCGACTATCGGGGTTCACGGAGGCAAGATTTTCATACTCGTTGAAATCACGAATAGCGATTTCCTGATTTAATCGGAGCCATCGATCGCTACGGGGACACGTGGCACATGATCCCAGGGAGTCGAGATTCAGCATTCGGGATTTCCCAGTGCAAGAAATAGTGAATGGTGAAATCGCGATCCCACGATTCCCGATAGAGTAGAGAGAGAAGGTGACGTAGCGAGGGGATAGAGCACGTGCCATTGGAGTTCGGGGTTCGGGAATTCGTGGTACATGTGAACCACGACATCGGATGTTACGATTT
>CBVK0101178833.1:0-10407 GCA_900067695.1 Picea abies | reverse complement strand
TTGTCAAGGTTGAGTTCACATCAGCATATGCATCAATTTATTTTTATCATTAGTAGCAGTTTTAGTAGTTTAAGTTCAAGACTTTTAAAATTAAGGCATAATAAGTGGTCATCTATTTTGATATGAACCACCTGTTTTTGTTAAGTTAAGTTTGAAGTATGCATTACTATACTCTAGCAAGATTTACTTAAGTCAACAAGTTGTTCTCCAACTGATAGTGTAGAGTTAAGCCTTAGTTTCAAAGGGGTGAGAACCTCTGCAATAGTGATGGGTGAGAACCTCTGCAATAGTGATAAATATGAAATTTTTGTATGAATGAAGGGTTCAGTTTTTGGAAAGGAAATCAATATATCAAGCTAGTTGAACCTGTTCTATGATTGGATTAAGCTCTCTACCTAGTGAATATGCTATTGATGACAATGTTCTGTATGTTCAAATATACATTTGTTTTTCTCTTATCTTGAATGCAATTTTTTATGTGTGAAAAGTATATCTCATTTTCCTTTCAGCTATTGTTATAACTCATCTTTTACTGACATGCAACTTGAAAAACAACTAATGCTTTAGTAAACGATTTGTTAATTGCAACCCGTGGGAGTAATTGTGTTTGGATATTTTTTTATGCCTTGAACTATTATTTTGAGTCTTAGACTTCTTGCAGTAGGTAATTCATTGAGTTGTTTGTTGTTCTTCCTTTGTTCGAGGAGCACCAATGTTATTTTTACAAAACAAATATGGAACTTTACGACTATGTATGGATTATCGACAACTTAATAAATGACAATTAAAAATAGATACCCACTACCCCATATCGATGATCTATTCAATCAGGTACGAGGGGAAACAAGCTTTTCCAAGATCAATTTGCGATCAGGATATCATCAAGTAAGGATTAAATATGAAGATATATATGAAAAAACATTTCAAACGAGGTATGGCCATTATGAATTTGTCGTAATACCCTTTGGATTAACCAACACTACAGCTTCATTCACGTGCTTAATGAATAGTATTCTAATTAAATGCTTATAAAAGTTTTTAATTGTCTCTATGGATAATATACTCATCTATTCAAAAGATGAAAGGGAACATGAAGAACATCTAAGGATAGTTTTGTAGGTTTTAAGAGAACAAAATATGTATGCTAAACTTAGTAACTGTGATTTTTATAAAGATAAAATTCAATATTTAGGACATATATTTTCTAAATATGGGATAGTTGTTGATCCTGATAAAATAAAATGCATTATGGAGTGGCCAGTTCCAAAATATGTCTCTGACATTAGATCATTTATGGGCATAACTAGTTATTACCATAAATTTATTGAAGGTTTTTCAAAAATAGCATTTCCTTTAACATATTTACGAAAAAAAGGAACCAAGTTCATATGGTCTGAAAAATGCCAAGAAATTTTTGAAAAATTAAAGTATCTTCTAACTACAACTCCTATACTAAAAATAACAGATCCTCATAAATATTTCATGGTATGTAAAATGACTCAATCGAAGAACTTAGAGGAGTATTAATTCAGAACAACCACGTAATTTCTTATGAATATAGAAATCTTAAAGAACATCAAATACATCACGAAACTCATGATTTAGAGTTAGAAGAAATAATACATGCTTTGAAGATGTGGCGACATTGCCTAATAGGAAAAAAATTCCTATTGATGTCATACAAAATCTCTTTAAAATATTTATTTGATAAAAATAATATTAATGCACTGTTAGCATAGGAGTAGACCCAAGGTTCAACACTTCAAAAACACACGAACAAAACCCTAACTACCGGCCCTTTCGACAACACTACGAAGAAAATGAAGTCTCACCTGAGGTAGAGGCAGGGGGGGTTGTAGGACTCAAGTTTCTACAACCTAGATAGGACACAGATCCGTGATCACAATACTTAACAGAGAACTTAGCAATTAACATTCATTAGTCTTTGACCCTTATTCACATCGCAGGCAAAAACCCTAACTACAGAACACGACAGTATTCATCAAGATCTAAATATATATAACCATTCATCACATAGCATCAAAGTAGATATACTATTCATTCACATATATGACAATAAGCTACTACATCATATGCATCTAACATACATAACGATTATAGCACTAAGCATACATCAAATCAATAACATATCAACCACATTGCACAAAGCAACCACAACATAGGATATATGTGGTTCACCCCAGTGTGGGGCTATGTCCACCAAATCCTCTTCTTCTTCTTTATTAGATTCTTTCATTCTTCTTACATGCATAGAGCCAAAAAGCCAACCCTTCATAAGACAGGAGATCTACGTGCACCTCACTAGATCCTCCTTCCCCGAGTTAGTTCCAAGAACCAAGCCTTTTCATAGTCTGTGCACAAAGCACTTACAAGACACTTTCACTTAGCTCTGCAAGCCTTAACATATCTTCTTGCACATAGCTAACATTAGAACTAAGCCATCGACCTACTAGGTCTCAAGGAATTTTCTCCCCCTTTCCTTCTACTCACATTACCTAACTATCTATTTATACATTGCAAATGGGGCCTAAGCATGGGTAAACCCATGGGCCAACATCCCATACATGTTACATAAACCCTAAACCCACAAAGTCCACAAAAGGGGGAAATATCCCACAATCTCTTACTTCGCTTGGGCCCTCTGTCTTCGACCAGCTCATCGAAGTCCCCAAAATGGTCAAAAATGACCAAGGTTCTCCAAAACTTGGTTGAGGGACAATAGGCCCCCAACACTCACCTGTGACTCATCCCAAGTCACTCTGATTTGGGAAATTCTTCTTCGAAGGCCTCGATCTTGGCTTGATTTTCCTTGACTTGCTTCTTTGCTAGAGCCTCCTTCTCGATGAACTCCTGAATGAATGTCTCGATGACAGGTCCTTCCAAGTGATGTTCCACTATGGTGACCACTTGTTCCAACTATGCACCTTGTAACTTGATCTCCTAGAAAAGTGTGTAGACTTCGTCCTGTACTTAATGGAGTCTCTAGGTTACTTCCATGACTCTACTCTGGATGGCATGGACCTGCTATTGAACTGCGCATTGTTCCTGTGACCTTTTCATCTTCTCAACCGCTCAAAGAAGTTTCAATTGTGCTTTCACTGTTGATGCTTGCTTGTTTGCCTCCTAAAGCTGTGCTTCTAACAATCTTATTTCTAGGTCCTCTGCGAGGCACTCATAGGTATACGCACTTCGGTTACTAAGTTTCTTGTATTCTAATGGCAATTCCTTGATTCTTTCAACTGCGCTCTGGGCAGTTTCTTCCCTCTGATCTCACACTTCCTACAGAGGGCTCGACACTGCTTGCAATTATAGTTCTACAACTCTTTCTTGAAGCTATTGAATGGATTTAGCGAGCTTCCCCACTTGTCTCTTAGTTGTCTCTTCTTCCATCTGTGCCAATCCTGGCACGGAGCGATGTGCTCGAGTAAATGCTCTAGTAATATGTTCTACGAGTAGCTGATATTTCTCTCTCTGGATCTACTCTCTATCCTCTTCAAACTTCGCTTAGAGGTTATCTTTCACTTTCTTCACAACTGGACTTTTCTCTAGGGCTTCATCCTTTTCTTGCTTCAAGGCCTCTGTGGCCTATTCTTTTTCCTCCTGTACTCGACGAGGGCGAGCCTCTGTCGCATCTTCTAATCTATGTATTTGGATAGGCTCATCTCCTACTTCTACACCCCTAGATGACAATGACGTAATAGACACTGCGCAGCTCGAATAGAGAGCATGTTGTACCCCTTTGAGCTCCGCCTCGATATTGTCATACATTGTCTCCTATTTGGATTCCTTTCACTGCAAAATTTCCTCGGAGTTATTTGATACAACTGTGATGATAAGGTCGATATCATCCACCATAAGTACAGTCTATAACTGAGGTTTACTGGCTCATGACTTCTTCCATGCTAAGGGTTTATTTGGGGAAACATTTATTTTCTTTGACATATCAGCCTCTATAAGGGGATATTTAGGCGATGTCACCTCACCCTGTTCCTACTTGTCTTCTTCCTCTTCATCCTCTTTTTGGTCTACTTCGTCATCTCATTCTCCTCCAAGTGACTCTAACGTATTTTCATCTGATGTGATGTTTATTTCCTGCACCTCTTCCTTCTATTTCTTCTTGTTATTGCTGGGTCCATCATATTCTTCTTGGGTGACCACAAGACTTATGATGATATCGGGGTTGGAGAGCTCTGTTTGCTCAACTGGTACAAGAAATTCAGTCGACCACTCCTTATTTATCTCCTCCATGTACTCATCAGTTAATTTATAGTACGACTACAACTCCTCCTTGGCTTCATCCCTACGTGCAATGATGTAAACGAAGTGCCTATCTACGTAGAACTTCGCTATTGGCCTGAACCGATGGAGTGTATTCAGAGTCATTCGGGGGAATGACTCAGTGGCTCACGTGAGCTATAGATAGTAAGTGTGGAAGACAACGTTCGACTACCAATGCTTCTCCATATCGCTTGAGTACCACAATGGGGTGAAACTCACAGCCAATGGTTCAGACGGATCAAATTAAGGTAAGGTTTCTCCTTCCAGCATCTCCTAAGTGACAAAGGAAATAAGAATCAACAACTAGTTGAAGTGAAACTTGTAGCCTTGGTCTTGCACTTCAGAAAAATCTTTCTCCAACTGTTAGATGAGGTAGCTCACCCAGTTCATATGCATCCCTTTGATGCACTTTCCTATGAGGTTGACGATGAACCCCATGTCCTGCGTTGGTCTATTCTTCCTGACGAGCTTTCCTGCTATCAACTGACAAGATAGACACACTGTGCCATTTTGGATGGAGTCTACCTTGTAGCCTCTCTTCCCCTTCTCTACATTACCATAGGTATCATTTATTCATTCACCAAGGTACGATCTGCAGCCTCTCTTCCCCTTCTCTATTGTTTGGTCCCTGCATGCTCAATCCAATGATCTGGTGGATCAACACCGAATATACAGTGATGCACCTATCCAACCATAGGTACTCATCATGGGAGAAGGACAGGAGGAGTTTAATGCACACGTTAACCTCCTTATGTGTGTCGAAGTGCGATATCTTCATCACATTAAGGATTGTTGATCTCACGATGTCCATGGTCCATGGATGGGGGACTATCTTTTACTTCTTCCCCATTGTATTTTTTAATTACTTATGTGGTGCGAGAATTCCATAATTATTGCGGTATCCTAAGTTGAAATCACTGATCTTGAGCATCAGAATCTATCTCAACTATAGTCCAACTGCGCATATCCCCTTCGAGAGGTACGCAGTGATCAGTGTATAGTCGAAATCTCTCAAGATGTTATCACGACTAATCGTGATAGCAAGAGGTAGGATATAGTTGGGCAAGACTAATGGGATGATATTCACATTCGCCAGGTTGTCCCGGTGCTTACCTCTTTTTTCTGTCGCAGTTCAGGATGGTCTAAATTGATGTGCATTTGACGAGGATTCTTGCAATCCTCTTGTCGATGAGGCCTGTGATCCTACAGACATGACCTTCTCAACCACAAGGTCTATTAGGATCTCCTCGATAGACTTATCTACTCCACTAAGGTGATCTGACATGCACGCTCTAGGTCAGATATATCGGATAGGTGAATGGACACTCAAGGTAAACAAAGTGGTTGGCGATGTTTCAAATGCACAACATGGTAGAAATCAGTTCTCTATGGGATCGAGTATCTCCATTTGCAAAAGTGTCGCCAGTGAGACATGCGACAATATAAATATACAACATTGTAATGGATTCCTCCAAAGGGAAGGAATGCCTTAATCAATACAATTCCATCTGTTATGGCGCAGTCCCAATGGTCCAATGGTGATATTTTCGGCAATAAAAGCATTTCTAGCCATTCTCGAGCATCGTTCTAACAATTGGGACACCTCCAACGATCATATTGCTTCGTCGTGGTGAAGTGCCAGTCTATGCTATTCTGCTACTCCAGTGAGGTTCAAGTTTTGCAAGCCTTCCATTTGTGAATTCCTCTCTGGAAGCTCCTACAATTTTTATAGCTTTGCTTTCTTTTTACTGATTGTTCTTTCTTTCTTTCCTGTGATCTACATCTCTGGATTCCTCTTTCCATTCTTGTTCTTATCTTTTCTTAGCATAGTAACTTTTCACTGCTGAGGGTCGTTCACAGGGTTCGAGGGTAATACTTCTCTTATTGTTTATGGAGTAGGTTCTCTTATCTTCTACATGGATAAGTTCTTTAAGCCTTGTTGTGTGATTTCAACTTTGATATCGAGGTATCTAGCCCTTAGTTTCTTTGACTTGTTCTTCTATTCTTCTATTAAGCGTGCTATTCTCCTAGCCATGAAATCCCTTAGTTCTTTCTTTTTATGTTCTATAGCTTTCTCTTCTTCTTTCCTTCGGATCTGATCTCTTTCAAGCCAAGTCCTTCATAACAAAAGTGCAAAAGGAGTGTTGTTCTCAACAAACTTAATGACCTCAAATTCTTCTTCTTTCGATGTTCCATGAGCACTCATAGGTACATGAGTAAGTCTTCCACATAGGGTTATCATCTTTCCTTTAAACAATCCTATTCCTCCCAATGAACGAATCATAGAAGGCTTTCCCAAAATTTCCCATGTACTTTGTGGCATAATGTTCACCTTTGTTTCTACATCCAATACACAATCTATGTTGAAGTCTCCTATTCTTGTTTCTATGCACTGCTTCTCTTTTAAGATCTCTGGTAAACTAATTTCTCTATGATCATTCAGGGTTTCTTTCATCTACAATAATATAGTCTCTGATTCTTTCTGGTGTTTTAGCATATCCTTGATCTTTTGACCTTCTTAATGGTTTTCTTGTTTCATGTTCATCTTCTCAACTTTAGAAATCATTCTAGGGAAATCCAAAACTTCATGTCCGGTATCTTTAAAGCAAAGGAAATAGGACCTCTACCAGGGAATTCCTTAGCAAGATGTCATGGTCTTCTACAACTATAACAAAGAGTCAATCCCCTCTTTCTCTTAAATGATCCCCAACCTTTCCTGTACTGCGCACTGGGATCACAGTGATGGCCCTACAAAAAAATGTTTCTAGGATCCTCTTTTCTTCAGATCTTATTCCCTTCTTAGTACAGAGCTTCACAAGTCACATAGAATAATGTGCACTACAACAACATATCTATGCATAGAGATTTCTCTTTTCTCGAGTTCCCAACAATCACATTTTTAGGTCTCGTAAATGGAACCATTTGTTGGCACAGGGGTAGACCTAGGGTTCAACACTTCAACAATGCACCAACAAAACCCTAATTATCGGCCCTTTCAACAACACCTACAAAGCATATGAAGCCTCACCTGAGGTAGAGGCAAGGGGAATTGTAGGAATCAAGTGTCTACAACCTATATGGGACACAGATCTCTGATCACAATACTTAACAGAGAACATAGCAATTAACATTCATTAGTCTTTGACCCATATTCACATCGCAGGAAAAAACCCTAATTACAGAACAATGAAATATTCTTCAAGATCTAAATATATCTAACCATTCAACACATAGCATCAAAGTAGATCTAGTATTAATTCACATATACAACACTAAGCTACTACATCAGATGCATCTAACATACATAATGATTATAGCAGTAAGCATAGATAACATCAATAATATATCAACAACATCGCACAAAGAAACCACAACACAAGATATACATGGTTCACCCAAGTGTGGGGCTACATCCACCAACTCTTATTCTTCTTCTTTATTATCTTCTTTAAATCTTCTTACATGGATAGAGCCACAAATCGAACTCCGCATAGGATAGGAGATCTGTGCACACCTTGCCAGATCCTCCTTCCCCTAGTTAGGTCCAAGAACCAAGCCTTTACACAGTCTATGCAAAAATCACTTACAAGACACTTTCACTTAGCTCTGCAAGCCTTAACATATCTTCTTTCACATAGCTGACATTATCATTAAGTCACTGGCCTACTGGGTCTCGAGGAATTTTCTCCCCCTTTCCTTCTACTCACATCACCTAGATATCTATTTATACATTAGAAATGGGGCCTAAGAATGGGTAAACCCATGGGATGACATCCCATACCCGTTACATAAACCCTAAACTCACAAAGTTTGCAAAAGAGGGCAAGATCCTGCGATCTCCTACTTTGCCTGGGTGCTTTGTCTTCGACCAACCTGTCGAAGTTATTTTTATGATTCCTAAGTCCCTTGATTCAACAGTAGGAACCAAACCTGCCACTGAGGCCCAATTAGATTCTACCTCATTTAATAGTGGAATGGTTCTCCAGATCTTGCAATCCGACCAATTTATCAATGGACTTTATGTTTTCTTGTGAAGGCTCTTCCTTCAGTTTGAACTATCTCTTTTTGTATTTTCTCTTGGGTGGGACCAATATGAGATGTAAGCCGGTATAAACCAACTTGGAAACAAAATACAATTAAGCTTAACTATTGGAGAAGAGGCTGAACTTGGGATAACCCTTTGCTCAAGCATGCAGATGACAATTTTACACCACAGGCCTAGTACTAATACATTAACCATGTGAGCATCCAATTACTCTCTGAGAAACCAATTACCAGAAAGAAAACACCTATGCGATAAGACAATGGCAAGCAAAATAATTCACCTACTTAATCATCCATCACATAATAACACCATGATTAATCTTCATCATTAAATTAAAGAACAACAAAATATTGCACTAGATAAGTTGACAATAGATTAAATAGCTCTTACTCATTACAACATCATTCATGAAAGATATCCTTCATTGCTTTGTTAATTTTTTCCCAATGTTTCTTGCATTTGGCCCATTGCTCTTGAATTTATCGGTGTGGTTCCTAAGACATATTAGCCCAATACCTGATTGATCGCTTCATGTGATGAAGACTTATCTTTCCCAACATTCAGATGTTGTGTTATTCATTATTTCGACCCTATTGAACTACATCAATGTATTTGAGTCTCTCCACAGCTTGATGAACCCTTTCATTGCATCACTCCATATCATTTCACATTGTGAGTGCCATGAGAGTGTCTTCCTGGAGATCATCTATATTTTTAGTAAAAATGTGCCTCTCTATTTTGAATTGATTGTAATCTTCTTAGAACTCGCTTCTCATATATACCATGGTCTGAGCGGCACCCTGATAGTATTCAGCCGGGTGGTGCAAATGTTCTAGATCATTTACAGTGGTGGCCAAATCCTTTTCATATTGTTTGGCTCCATCCAGGGTGGCATATGAGAGTGACATCCCCATGCCGAGGAGCTCAGATGTTCTGGCATTTTCTGTGTTTGTCAAGTTTTCCTCTATAGTGATGAGGATGGAGTGATCCAACATGATCCTCCTTTTCTTGGTAGTTCTATGGACGATGGCCTTACTCTTTCGATCATAGGATATCACATAAATATCGACCACCTCATCCACAGGTTTGGGAATCTGATGATCACCCCATGTGAGTCTACTTCCGAAATTTCCGGTGGTGTATATTTGTTCAAGGTCGGGTTCTTGAACTTTCCCGTTGTGCTGCGAAGGCTCGGCCTCCACATGTCGCTTTTTGGGGATCTGAGTATCGAGAAGAATAGAGGCATTCGGAAAATAATCCATACTTACTTGTTGATCGACCGTCGAAACACCGATTTCCTTTTGTGGGGATCCTTCCTTTGGCTCATCCAGTTCTGACTTGTCCTTTAGATTGTCTTCTCAGGTTTTTGACGCATCGAGCCTCTTTATGTCGGGAACATTTTTTGTTTTTATTTCCTTTCATGGGACATATTGGGTTTGGACCTAGGGAGTAGGATAAAAAGTCTTCTCATGCCCCTTTTCTTCTTGGACATACACAAGGGTCTTGCGAGATGCCTCTAGGATTTCATCATCACTATATATATTTATAAACTCACTCAAAGGATTAGGCAAGCTTGTTTCTATTAATACTCGACCTACCTTTGGTTGAGTCGTCACTCCTATCGGCGATCCAGCCAGTGGAATTGTGGATTATAGGTTACCTGAATCATTGATGTTATCAAGGGTCATGAGATGAGAGCTGCTTGGCCCCACCGAGCTTTCTTCTGGGTTATTGGTCGGAGGCCTTAGCCATCTAATGAGGTTTGGGTTATCCTGCATCCTCTTCATTAGAAATTGGGCCTATTGATACATTAGTGCCCCCATCCTCTTCAAAGCTTGAACCTCAGAGAAATTCCTATCTTGTACCAAGGTAACCTGGGGAATATTTGTTATTTTTGTGGCTTGTTGAGGAGTTTCCACTGCTTCAACTAATTTAGGTGATATCATTTCTTCACTAGGCATAGGGATTTCTTGAGCCTATTGTTCCAAAATTGTTTCTTTCTCATCACAACTCATGGCCTTAAACCTGGTTGCTTTAGGGTCAACCATCCTTGCCACCACCTC
>CBVK0101178701.1:0-19372 GCA_900067695.1 Picea abies | reverse complement strand
TTAAACCATAAACCAATTATAGGGTGCCACGTGGCACCTTTCCATTCACCTTCCAATATGACACATGTCAGCCATGGATTGGTCCATGTAACCTTTCCAACTCAGCTTGCCACATCAACACCTTCCACGTCAGTCGTACGATCAACTACCATGTGGATTGTACAGACTACATAATCAACATTTTTTTGCCTATTTGTAAAAGTGGATAGAACACGATATCTCATCCATACAAAATCAATTTGATCCCATTCAAGTTGCATTGGGATCGTGAGGACGAGATCTACACAATGAATCCATTTTTGAGAAATTTCGAGCACTTTTATTTTTGAGCTTTTTTTATCCCCTAGATCAGAGGATCATGTCCAAGAGCTCCACAAATGCCATGGACAACTCACCAAACAATTCGACAATAATTTCTCTAAAGGGTCCCCCTACAATGGTGACCCCAAAATTTATAGTATGACATGGTGATGTTGAGACCACCATCCAATATTAGGTTTATAAAGGAAAGAGTGTCTGTAGAAAAGAACTTCAAGAAAAAATATTTTATATTAACACTAGGACCATAGATATTCATTAAGTCTAATTTTTGGTTCTTTCTTTTGAGAAAGTAGAGAAAAAAAAAGTAAGATTTTAATCTACTTTGTTCATCACCTCTCATGATTGATCTCATCTTATTTCTATCCCACTAGTTCTTGCAATAGTATTGAGCATTTCAAAATTCCAAGAAAGGTTTATGAAAAATGACCTTCATATCCTCCACCTTTAAACTAGTTTCTCATATAAAAATAATGTTTGGTTGGTTTCTATGTACTAACCTCCTAAGGGAACTTTTGGCAAGGGAAGATCCCACCCACCTAGTAATGGTCATCGGTTTTCCAAAGTGCACTATTAAATATTTAGCTTTTTTTGTAGTAAAAATATAATATTTATTCCTTGAGTGGATTTTGAAAGTTTGGTCATGGGAGTAGTTTCCAAACCAAAGTGCACTATTAAATATTTAGCTTTTTTTGTAGTAAAAATATAATATTTATTCCTTGAGTGGATTTTGAAAGTTTGGTCATGGGAGTAGTTTCCAAAACTCGAAGAACAACTAAATCTATCCTTGAATCATCACCTTGTGAGTGTGATATTACTTGATATATGACTTATTTTCTTTGATCGAAATTCTTTGCGTGCATTCATGGTTGGATAAGAATTGATAATGAGAAAAGAATCAAATTTTTTCTTTGATTTTTTAAGAGGTTTTATTTTATCCAAGAACTTTCACACATTACCTCCTTTACCCTAGGGCCATCTAGACCTTGATACAAAGTTGGAGGGGTTAATACATCCAATTTGGAGCATTACAAATTTTGTAGTTTTAATTTTTAATCGACAATTTATTTAGGTTATCTGTCTTCGTAATATCAAACCCAGATTGTTCTTATAAACACACAATGTAACTCTCCTCAAGTTTTATTTTCCCCTTAACATATTCATCCTTCTTAATCATATAATTAGAGTGGCCTCTTCTTCCAAAATAATATCTTCATAGACAATGCGATCTACAAGAATCTTATTAGTATTATCCAAAGCTTCCTCTACTGTTTCCCAATCCTCATTTGTCTAACTTGCTTCTTTTAAGCTCTTGTGAATGGAAAAACTTGTCTTCCCTTTGGGAAATTCTATCTTAGATGTGGCTATAGGGCATTGAAAATATGGTTTTTTAAAGATTTTTTCCTATACTTTGATGGACTAATAATCAAATGATGGTCACCAACTATATAGATGTCTTTCCTCTTGGGGATGTATATTTCAAGTGTCCATATGAATTTTAGATGCTGTATAGAAAAAGGACATTGAAATTATCAAGTATTTTCTAATCATTTTAATCACCTACCTCGATATTTATTTCATTTGGGATTTCCTAGTCCACATCAATATCAATAATGTCTCAATGCAAATTTTGGCCACTATGGTGAGTGCCATTATTATGGAGATTCCCAAACTTGTTTCATTTAGCTTCAAATATGATGTAGGAGTATCCATATGGATTTGTAAATACTGCATACCTATAAATATTTTCATTTTTGTTTTGGTTTTATTCCACATTTTCTACTTTTGAGTAGTGAGTGGAGTCTAGTATTTTGATCAATGCAATCTCGTTTCTTGGATTTAGAGTCCAAAATTTTGATATGTTAGAGCAGACACACTCATCTACCTTCCCAAATATTTAATATTAAAATATAGATTTAAAGTGACGTGCATAAGTCTAGATCCAACATGCATGAATTTATTCATTTTGGTGGTAACTTGGGTTTAGTATTTTGACCAACACCCATTCAATTCATGGAGTTAAATTTTGAAATTTCTATAATTGTGTAACATAACCAACCCCCTAAGTGTCATTAAGGAGATGGGGTATTCAAATTTTCCCTCTTAAAATACATCTCGAAGGTCACTTTAAGATTAAAAGGGAATTCTTCTCGTTGAGATCTTTCCAATGACTATATTCTTGCTCAAATTTGAGCTTTGAGCACGAAGTTATGGCCCGTTTAAATTTTCATAATGGATTTCTCTCTCTTCTGCCATGTCATTATCCATATAACTCCACACGTGTCAGGTGACATAGTATTGTATGGTCATACATCAATAGATGTACGAAAAAATCCTAGTTACATGTTTATCAAGGTATCATACCTCTTCTATGGCTTATCACATTGCTGAAGTTTTTCTCTAATGCACTACATCATGCCTCCAAAAAGTTAGTATCATGCCCAAAGATTCAACACTTGCGACATGGTGAATTTCCAAATATTTTTATTCTTGTGATGCCTTATGGCATCAACATAAACTTTTGTTATGGTGGTGTACCACACAAAGTTAGTCTTTCATGCGATAAATGAAGGAATCCATTCTTCCTCACTCTTTTGTGCCTTTACTTCTTTCCTTCCTCCCTTTTCTCCATCTATTTATCACAAATTGAAAAAATTCATTATGCGATGTATCACACCACAAAACAATTTGGTGTGATATGTCACACCACAAAAAATTATGGGCGATATGTCCACAAAAAATCATGGTGCAACCTGTCTCACTACAAGAAACTTTATTTCTCATGACAACATGTCTTCCTCCATGAGCTGAAGTTTTGAGACTCCATCTTACTTCTTTGTCACATTACCATAATATTTCATATTTCACAACATATCGCAATTCCGAGGATGTTCTTAGCATGCCCATGTTGTTTTCTTTTGCGACATGCCACATATGGGAAGTTTTCCCTTCCTATGACAATGTTCTTCTCTCTATTTCTTCCTTTCCCTTGTCTTTTCCCTTGTCGCATCATTGAATATGTTTGGGCTTGTGACATGTTTTATTGTATCCTAGAATTTAAATTTTTCCTTCACGCAATGGCCTTGTCGTGTCTCGGAATGTTTTTATCTTCGTTGATAAAGCACTCTCATCCCATGTCAAATTGAACAAAACTTCCTTACCATGTGATATACAGAATGAAGTTAAAATTCATGTGATACATCACAACTCATCAAACATTCCCAAGGCTAAGATTGAACCTTGCCAAGTATTATGTATTTGCCTATTTTCATTGAAAATTTCTTCATGCCATATAGGTTGTATTGCATGACGATTTTATTCATGTGATACACCCAGTATAACATGAAGTTTAACTTCATGCAAAAAGAAATACTCTTCCAGTTATGATGCCTTAACCAACAATTTTAGGTTTTGCTCAATTTTCTAAGTGTTTTTGTGTAAGGAAAAACACCCCTACAAGGATTCCTTTGACTTCTATCCTTTATTATGTTCCTTTGTCTTTCTTCCTCATTTTTCATGCCCCCTAAATTTTTTGGGTGTGGTGTATCACACCCAAAACAAATTGGTGTGATATGTTGGCACCACAAAAATGTTCCTTGTTATAATGAGATATTACATCCATGCCACGTGTCCTCCAGGAACTTGAGTCTTCTTCCATATCATACAAAGTTTATTTTCATGTGATACATGTTGTATCACGTGAAAATAAACTGCATGTGATATGCCCAAAATTTCCTCTAAAGCCTCCAAAACTCTTCCAAACTCTTCCGAAATTTTTCTAAGTGTTCTCCTCAAGGGACTACACTTCTCCAATGTCCCCTTGACTTCTACATGACATAATAAATGGATCCAAGCCTTAAAAATTAATCTTGTTCAAGTGTAAATGATAAAGGCTAGGCATCATACTGATGGGTTACACTCAAGGAGGATGGTTATTCAACCAAGGATTTCAGCCTCAATATAAGTGTAGCCTTCCCATACTAGTCTAGGATGAGAAGGGTCTCAAGCCCCTAATAACCTTATCTTAGGCATTAAATTCTATTAAAAATCTACTTTTAATTTACTGTAATTTGGTCTTCCAACCCAAAGATGTATAAGCCCCTTGCATCATAGAAATTCATTAATATTTTCTCAGGGAATTGAACTATCCAACGTGCTCTTATAACTAGTAACATGCTTGGAAATAGCCTCATAGATACATATATGACTTCAGAAACAAAGGGATCACAAGGAAAGAAAAAAACTTTCATAAAAATATATCATGACAAAAGATTGCTCATGATATTTAATTACACATCCCTTTCCAAGATAAAACCCCAGTCTACAATAACTCATTCCCTTTATAGGGACTGAGGGAGAAGGAGAAATTTCTCATAACGTTACACTAAATTTAATAATATTGGTTAGCCATAATGACATATTTAGATTTCATAATTTCTTTCTTTATGAACATAATCAGGGACAATTCAACAATGCAACCAAGATGGATTTTCCACAAATTTGAAGACATGTCATCAAATATGAAAACAAGCTACTAACATTGAGAGCTATTAATTCCTTGAATATCCCTCGGTTATTCTTCTATATTTCTAAGGGTCAAAAACATAGAATTTATCATAGACATGCGAAAACCCTATCTAAAATTGCACTCCATTAAAAGCATGCACATGGAAGCTCATAGTCATTTTTATGGTAGAAAAAAAAGTTTCCAATGTAGCTATGCATATAGAATTTTCCTTTCATGCAATTTTACCACAACCAATCAATTTTCATAATCAAATGAAAAAATATTTCACAAGAAAAAATACGATCTATATGTAAATTTATGGGCATTCTGAGAGCACTTATCTAAAATTTAATCTACCAACAAACTAAATGAGGGTGATCACTTTTCCACCCAACTATAAGCACAGATACACACTGTATTTATACATTTGGACACCCCCTAGCTAGAACATGATACCACAAGGGTGAACCTAGGAAACTCTTAGAGATTACGAGAAAATGGAAAACTCTTTAAGGGAAAACCTCACAGGAAACTCCTTGTTCATTGTCACAAATTCCATGAAATCAAGGCACCTCTCTTGATATATTAACACAACAAGATTACGAGAAAATGGAAAACTCTTTAAGGGAAAACCTCACAGGAAACTCCTTGTTCATTGTCACAAATTCCATGAAATCAAGGCACCTCTCTTGATATATTAACACAACAAACAAATGAGTTCCATTTCGCTGCTTCACAGTCCCTCAGGGATATTCCTCTATTCATTGCTTCTTATGCACCTAGAATGGCCTAATCTCTCAGTCCCACTCAAAAAATTTCACAGTAAGTTTCCACATGATATAGGGTTTGAGCCAAGAAATTTTAAAAAATTCTTCTTGGCTCATCTCACATCCCATTTATCTTTCCTTCTCATTCAACATGCCAATAGATCGTTTCTTAGCTCTTGTTCATCCTTTCTCATGCACATGTTCTTTCCTCTGTTATTCAAGCTCATGCACATGTGAAAGTCTTCTCCCACACCCCCACATGTGGATCTTCTCCCTTCTATCGAATGAATCCCCCGCCATCCATGCACTCACTCTTCAATCCCTGGGCACAATTTCTCATGGTGAAGTTTCTAGAGGGTGATTTGACCACACCTTTCACCAATCCTATCCTAAAAGTACTCATCCTATTCCTCTATAATTATGGAAGGTCATCCTTCAACCAAATGCATTCAATGATTGGTTTTTCAAATCATCAAAGGTAAGTGGAGTATAATTTATCACAATAAAATTTGTCATCAAAAAATAATTTGGAAAGGGTGGCTAGGGATCCTTAGGCATATTGAAACCCCTCATGGCCCCCTCACTATTCCCCTCTCATGGTATCATGGTCCCTATAGGCACTTGTACCTCAATCAACTACTAACATTTTTAAATTATTATTAGATAAAGGATATAATATTTACAATATTTATATGTCCATATCATCATTGAATTATAATTAACTATCCATGCCAAAATTAAAGAAATAATTAGTTTAATTAATTACTTATTAAATCATGGAATCAAAATGGATATGTTAGATCCCCCCCTTTAGAATAACATTATCCTTGATGTTCACACCATCCTTGTTCACATCATCCTTAGTGTCTTTTTTATTGCAATAGTACACCATCCCGAGTGTTCTTGTTTTCTACAACAACATTTGCAATATATTTCATTCTTCACATGTACTAGTGTAATCATCCTCTTCATGGCCTAGTCCACCCCAGATTTATGGCATCCCATCTTATGCATACATCATTTATCAAGTAACCATGCATATTAAAATCATATTTATGCATAAGTATCCCATTGATGTCCACAACTCAATATAGAGTACACATTTAATCATAATACTTATCTGTATGATCATGGATATGCATCCATATGGATACAACGGATAAAACTCAACTCATTATTCTCTTGGACACATCCAATGCGCTCATGAACCTAGTTAGGATGCTATTTACTCAAGACTACTCTTCCTTGTAGTCACTCGTTGTTATACACCATTTTATCACACTTTGCTAAGTGTTGTAAGTGTTGCACTTCACTCTTCTCAGTGTTGCAAGTGTCACAAATTCCATGGTACATTATGCTAAGTGTCATACCTTATTTTTCAAACTTTTTCTAAGTTTCACCTCCTCAAAACCATGCAAGAATGATCCAATACATTCCCTTGAGCATCAAGAAGAGAAAAATGCCTTTAAAACCCTGCAAATTTGACCTTTTTCACTTGGTTCTCGCCATGTTTGACCAAGGAAGCTCCCTTTCCCATGTTGGGGGAGTGTCCCTCTCCTTGAAACAATGTTATGGGAGCATCCTGGACACCCTTTCCACCTCTATGGGGGATCATCCCTGCAGATATGAACAAATCCTATGAATCTAGGGGGAATCTTCTAGGAAGTTCCAGATAGTTCTTGAGTTTTTTTCTTCTATCCATCAAGATATGGTTTGAGCCTTCTTCCATCCTATATTGGGAGCAAGTAAAACCATGAAGATAACTCAAATCCTAACCTAATACACCTTATCCTCAACTACACTAATGGTTTATCCTAGTGGTTATCCCTTCTTGCATCAATATAACCAGGCCATTTCAGAGTGAAAGGGGGGATGGAAAGTAAGAAGCATACCAAACCTATGATATTATGAAGGAGAGACAATTTTTTTTGAAGAAGTTGAGTTGGATTCATGTTCAAGGGTTGAATAAAGGAGCTTGAAGGATTGCAACATCATCCAATGGTTATAACCTTTTCATGATTTCATTAATAAAAGAACTTGACCTATTTCTCCTAATCTTTCTTGTTAATTTCTTGTCTATTTGATCACTTTGTTATCAATTGGTAGATTTTCTATTACTTAATCATAGATATTAGTAGGAGAAGGTTCCTTTGTTCTTGTAGGATCAACTTCGCGAAGGGATTGCTTGGATCAGAGCTCAATTACTGGAGCAATGAGGAAAAATGTCTGAAATCAGGTACACACATCTTTTATCCTTCTCTCTCAACCCTCCCGGAAGAAAATATAATGGTTTGTTATGAGGATGTTAGTGTCCATTTGTTAGAGTCTATCTCACTTGTAGGAAACCTAGGTGAGGGAAACTCAACATGTCTGCAGGGGGAGAATTCTCACAATAGTAAATTGACGACTCCACTAGGGAGAACCATCTAGTTCTTCTTAGGTTTATAGCCCTTAAACCCTTTGAATTTTTTTATGCTTTGCTTCTTCTATTTTGGAGCTCCTATACTCATCAAACCATGACCTTTTCTGAGAATTTTTTTCAAATTTGAGCCTTCGGGACCTCCACAGAGTGTCCATCATCCCTTGGACACACCTTGTATAACTTCCATAGAGCGTCTTGGATGCTTGTTTCTAGACCATTACGGAGCATCCATCACCCCTAGGACACCTTATATGCCACTCTGGGGAGTGTCCTTCTATAGCAGCCTAGTTTTTGAGCCTTGTTCTCTACGTTTTTATCATATTTTTCTCAGTTTCTCTGTGACTGTTTGAGTTTCTTTCTTGAGTCTCTGTGATTAGTTCTAGATGGTTGGATTATTTTGATCATCTCTTTTATTAATAGATTTTGGTTGCTTTCTTTTTCATCCTCTTTTCATTTTGCATGTGTGCTTGAGATTGCCTAGTCTTTTATCCTATACACTCCTAGTTTGTCTCTGACTTTGCTTGATTCAGAATTTGACATTCATAACTCATTTTCATTTCCTCCTTTGAGTTTTCCAAGGTTTATTGTTTTTGAGCCTTTTTTTACTCATTGAAACATCTCTCTTTTCTGTATGATTAGGTCTCTCTCGTTTACCACAACCGTGTTTCTTTCCTTTCTTGTTGCTCATATTTTGAGGATTTTCATGAATGTTTGTCTTCTATCTCCTTTGCATATTTGAGTCCTTGATTGAACAATTCATATCAAGCTTTGTCTATTTCAGTTCTCGTCATTTTGACTGCGCTTTGTTTGATTTTGTTTTTTCCTCATACTTCTTTGTGTCAAACATAGATGTCTTTCATTTCACTTGAAAGTTAAGAAGAGAAAAAGTTTGCATATCTCCTTGCATACATAATAAAAAGAAGAAATGTTTGCATTCTTTAGGAAGTTTGCTTTGGTTTACGTTTAGAAAAGAGCTAGTTTTGCATGTGAATTTTAGTTTTCGGAAACATTTCTTGGTAGTTTGGCATCATCTTGATCCCTGAAATTGAAAGTTTCATAGTTTTGAGTTCTTGCTTGTGTTAAGAAGAATATAACTCTTCTCCTTCCCGTACATAGAGTTCATCGAAAAGAACGAAATGCATATCATTTTTTTGCATTCTATTGGATTCAAGTCTCTCACACATCATCAATTTCATCTCCGTGAACTCTTTGAGTAAAAATCCATTAAAATTAACCACGTGCTCATAAAATCAACTAGAACATTTTTTGTTTTAGCACACCAACAATAGCACATTATTAGGGACTTTGGACTATGAAAAGCGAGTAAATTGTCCAAGACTTCTAAATAGACTGTAGAGCACTAAAGAGTATACTAATCCAAATTTCGTATACGAATATACGAGAACCTCCTCTCACATAGGGGATAAACATGAGGTCGCGTGTAGAAGAGCAGTGGAGATTACCCTTCCAAAGCTTGACCAATCATAGCGAAACAAGCATATACTGGAGGTTTTTCCTGAATTGTTACTGACTCATTTGGTCTTGGTACTTCATGAACTCTGAATTTGTCCAAGGTCCTCTGGAGTCCAATTGTCCATTTGTCGTCAGTCCTCTGTAATAATTTTTTACTTTGATATCCTACCCATTTGCTTGGTCCCGACTATCACCTGTACCCACCTGGAGGTTGACTGCGAGTTGGTTACCTTAGTGTCCTTTCCTAGGTATCTACAGAGGTGATTGTTGGGTGATTCCCATGGTAATTTGGGAAGAAGTCGTATCACACTCTCAGTACCCTTGGAGGATGACTCCACAAAAGTGAGGGTTGATTACACCAATAAGGAATGTTGCATGGAGCCCAAGGTAATTGCTTCTCATTTCTTCGTTGGTGGCTTGATATCCCATCTTCAGAATATCCTTGAATCTACTATTGCTTGGTCGATTGCTTTAGTTTTCTTAGGAGTGTTTTTCTTTCACTTTCGTAGTTGGCCTTAGGATCAAATATTTCATAGTATGCAAGATATGGAACCTGATGTTCATGAAACTCAACACAATGTTTCTAACTAAGGAATGATTGAATATTAATCTTATGAGATTGGAATCATATATCCTGGAAGTGGCCATCATGTCGAAGAACCAATCACAACCTTCATAGAAAGCCTTGCATCTTACATGAATCCTCTTTTTATTGATCCACTTGGCCAACCACTCACTAATCCACCATCCAAGATATTTTTTGATGATTATTATTCTTATAGATTATCACCCGATTCAACCCCGACACGATATCCTAGCATGAACTCGTCATCTTTTGGTTTTATTGAAGGACTTGGGAATTTATCTTTTTCCACAACTATTGTAGTTGACACTTATGGTGCTTCTTTCTTACTAGAAACATTGGTGACCCAGGTAACCCCAACTCAACCACTTGCATGTACATATTCCTTTTCATATGGGTCAGGTAATAATCCTGCTTCACTATTTCCACACATGCACACACCAAGTTCTTTACATGGTCCTCCCATCAGTCAGATGGTTGGTAGTAAATTCGTTCATACAACCATGGTTACACAAGATACTCATCCTCCATCTCAACCTTCGCAGATTAGTACACCCTACATTAGAGGTCAATCTTCAATGGGAGGTCAACCTTAAACTACATGGAAACATTTTACTAGGGGGAAACCTACATGGTTGCAACATCAACTAGCCTAGGGGAAAGCCACTCCTGCAAGTACTTCTATCCCTAATACCATTGGCTTGTATCTCGGACAACTATTTCCATGAATTTCTAACCCTTTGCAGGGTCAACCCAATCTGGTGGGAATTATTTCACAAGGAACTTTTCCCTTTCAACTTGTAAACCCCATGATTCCAACACAAAAGTCCCTTCAACCAAAATACATGGGGGGACCATCAGGTAAATCTCAATACATAGGAGTTCCATTTGTTCAGTCATGGTATATGGTTGGAAAACCAGGACAACCGCCTTAAATGGGAGAGCAATTAGGAAAACCACCTTACGTGGGTGGACAACCTGAGAAACCATCATATATGGGAGGACCTTCTAGTTTTTCCATCTCTCCACAACTTGGATATGATCTTTCTGGTGTTCCCCTACCATATGGTTACCACCGGTATCCATAACCCAACCGACAACTTCCGTTCTTGGCTATGTTAGATCTTCCATATATGTCGTGGTTAACAAACAATCCCATTCAACATGCCCCATTTTGGCCCACCATCCCTGTCAAATTACCATCCAACATCCCGAAATTTGACAGAAAACCTGGGGAAGATCCTAAAAACCATGTTATGAATTTCCATTTATGGTTTTATTCCAAATCATTGATGGATTATTCATGGTTTTTTTCCATTTATGGTTTTCTTACAATGAAATGGTATATCGAGTTTTTTGGTAAATCCTTTGTCGACTTTAATTCTCTTTCCATGGATTTATTGATGCATTTTCAATTTCCTATATGACACAAGATCGACATAGATATTTTGACCTCACTTCGATAATCCTTTTCCACCCACATATATGATCATATTCACGAGTGGAGACGGCGAAGACGGTTGATTAAAGTTCCCATTCCGGACCAAATCCTCAAAGATTGGTTTACAAAGTCTCTCTTGCCTCCCATCGCCTGCAATGTTGCTATGGGAAATTTTGTTATTGAGGATAAATCTATTAGCCATGAACAATATTTGGAATTGTTATATTTCCAATCTAGCACACTTTATAATCTGATCCCTAATGCTCCTCGTCCATCGAAAGATCCAACAAAACTCGCTCCGGAACCAAGTTATGTTTTCGACACCAATACTATTTCTGCTCCTGCTCAAACCTATGAGGTTAATGCGATCCAATCCACTTCATCTCAGCAACTAGTAGGTAAGAAGACAAACAAGGGTAAGTCCAAGAAATCTTCTAACAAGTAGGATAATTCAAAGACTGTTAATACTTAAATGAATAGGAAGGCTAGGTTTCCTTGCATGATATGTGATAAATACCACTACATGAAGGACTATCCTCATCGTGAGGCAGTCGCTAAATTTCTGAAGGGTACTTCCCAGCCGATTTATAAATAACATCCAATTGCACAAAACCCTAACCCTCTACAAGGAGGCAACACATATGCCTCCATGAGCACCTCTGAGGTGTACATGTTTAAGGCAATTAATGTAACGAATTAGGAAAATACTTATGATACTCCTCCAGTTGATCAAAATAAAGGAAAGGATGTAGATCAACCCTTTGCATCCACTTCTCATCCATCTTCTTATCCTCTTTGAATTGAGAATCCAATCTATGACGTATTGTTGTGACCGCCCAATAACATAATTAGAAAACCAACATTTAATCGAAATGCCCGTGTTGCCCAAAAACACAACATTGTTGAAGATTTGGTGCAGGTGCCTTGTGTTATGTCAGCCCTCGATGTCCTACAACACTGTCCTAGTCAACGTAGAACCATGTTGTTAGCCATTGGAGCCATGGATCTAGAGGATTCAAACCTAATCATGTTTAATCCAGATCACTTTAAGGAGAGGATTTCCCACCACTTAGCATTCCAAATTCAAATTTTGGTTAGTGGAAAGAACATCCATCATATTGTTTTGGATGAGGGAGCCTCCACCTGTGTCATGTATTTGTCTTGTTAGAGAGCCCTAGGTGCTCTTAAACTTAGCCAGTCCCCTACTACCTTGAAAGCGTTTGATGCACATGGTTTTCAACCTCATCGACTCGTGCAATATTTTGCTGTGACATTGAAGGGTAAGACTATTTCGGTCGATATCGAAGTAGTTGACGCACCCCTAGATTACAATTTGTCACTTGTTCATATTTGGTTCTATGCGATGACTGATGTTGCATCTACAATGTTTCATCTCTTATGATTTCCCCATCAAGGAAAAATTATCACTGTTGACGAACTGGAATATCTAACTCCATATCTCCACATTGTTGCGGCGAATAATGTCCCTTTTCTAGGACAATCTAGTCTTGAGAGTGTAGGAGTAGGTCTCCTTTAAGATTCCTCTCTCATGGGGGTTTTTCCTTTGCTTTCTCCTGTCATCCCACATGTTTCCACGTTAAATATGATTTCAACTTAGGTGCGACAATCCCTAAAATCATCTGATTTTGGTAGCACCTGGTCTCAATGAGAAAAGTTCATTGTCTCTATCAAGCTCTTTAAAAAATGAAACATACCCCCCTCCATTAGAATCGAGTCTCACTTTAGATTGAATAATTGAACCTTATTTTCCTCCACCTCGTGAAAATATTTCCATTAGTAACCAGATGCCTAAATGAGGAAAGAAAAAAATTCATCGAAGGAAATGATGCTCGGGGGTAAGGTCTCTAGCCTCTAGGAATCATGATGGAAAAAACCCACTAGCTTCTATCACGTAAGCTAGGGGAAAAACACCTTTAGAGAGACATGCTTATAGGAGTGATCCTCGCTTGGGGGTCGTTCCCATCATAACATAGTAGTCTTTTCTAGAACGAGCTTAGGCTTTGTTCTTTCCCATGATTGTTAATACATTAGAATAGGTTACCGAGTACACTTTTATCTCTTTTTTGGACTTGTAAAAGCTATATGAAAAATGGACTCTTTGGAGTTTCCTTTAAGATCTTTTCAGAATCCCTAAACATGAAAAGATTGTCGAGTGAACTTGTCTCCTTTCACACTCATTAAAAGGTTTAGAAAGGGTGTCTTTCGATGTTTGGTTTATCTCTTTTTCGGCTTCAAAAACACTAATTTACGAAAAATGACCTCATTACGAAGAACTCTTTAATCTCTTTTCGAACTCCTTAAAAAATGAAAATATTGTCGAGCGATCTTGTTGTCTTTAACGCTCATTAAATTGAGTTAGAAAGCATGTGTGTTCAACGATCGTTTATCTCTTTTTCGGTCTCATCAGACTATTTAGGAAAAAAGGAATACTCTAGTCAAGCATGATTAGAAGAGTTCTCCCCTGTATTGTTTTACACTTTTTTCGAGATTGGGAGACTAAATTTACAAAAAATTCATCCATTGAGTCATCTTTAAGTTCTTTTCAGACTCTCTAAATATGAAAAACACTGAGTTTACTTTCTTTGGGCTTGTAAAATTATGCATCGAAGGACCTGTTTGAAGTCCAATCTCAAGGACCCATTTGGGACCAAACTCTTTCTTCTTCAGGTTTATTAAACTTGTGAAGATGGGACTCATCAAAGATGATTTATACCAATCATTTGCTATCCTCCTCAAGCTCGTTAAAACAAGAAAAGGGTACTCGCCTATCTGGGTGGAAAAATTGGGGAAGTGCGTCAAGTCTTTTTACTTTTATGGAAGCTTTGTGTTTCCCCTGAACATGGCACTTATTTGCATCTTGGTTTTACTACTTGTATGTGCACCATTTGAATATCATGTGTTTTCATACTCTTTTAACTCCTTCAAAATAGAACCTCTGGTTTTTGTCCCATCCCATGCTCCATCATACTCTTTCGACTTCTTTGAAGAGATCCATTGGTTGTCGTCACATCATCACATTTGTCAATCACACCCTTTTGAGTCAATGCTGCCAAGTCATTCATTGTGCTGCCATATGTTCAAGGGAAGTCAACCTCTACATTTTCACCCCTCTATCATTTCACCATCATTTGATCCATCACTATTCATCACTATCCTTATTTTTTTGTGTCGACGATGGGGGATACATTATGGCCATCCTTTGATGAGTCTATTTCCATCAACATCAATATATTATCCAGGAATTAGACTTAGAAACCAATTAGTACCTTGGAGCCTGCATGCCTCAATGGAAGATGTCGTTGTTTTTTATGGTAGGTTTACATCATTGACCTATGATCGAAAGATTCCACTGAGTGTTCGACTTCAACTCATTTATTTACACTTGTTGGATTGTACTAGAGTACCTTGGGAGTCATTCTCCTCGTTGGTGATTTACCTCACACTTGTTAACGATATACATTATTAACCAGTAATCAAGTGGCTTCTACCATGTCCGACGTCAAGACATCTATTCACATGGATAGATTCGTAATATTTAGGATCGGGATTGAAGGTCCTAGGGAGGAATTTTTAGTAAGAACTCATTTTTTGTTATCTTCCTTCCCCAAGCTGCGATGGAGATTATGAATTTTTGATATATGTTGTAACATAGATCCACGTTGTATTGGTCTGTGGCTACGTCCTGTCATGTTGTAGCTCCATTGTGTACAATATTGTGGCTACATTTTGATTGCGTCATGGAGATATGGATCCATATTGAATGTTTGGTGGCCATATCCTTCATCAATGATTTCATGGATCCAAAGTGTATTGGTCAACAACCATGCTTTGCGTTAGATTATTTTGAGTATGGGTATGCCTACCTCGAGGATGATATATGTATATTGATGGATGTTTTCTTTCTTTTCTAATAGGTCTTTTGGATCCAGTCCCTTGATTCCACATTGTTACAAAGTGTTTCGACCATCAATTTTCTCCTTTGATCTCACACTTTGGGGGGAATCTTTTATACACCATTTTGTCACACTTTTCCAAGTATCACACTTCACTTTGCTCAGTGTCGCAAGTGTCACGAATTCCATGGTCCATTCTTCTAAGTGTTGTACCTTATTTATCACATTTTTCCTAAGTGTCTCCACCTCAACACCATGCAAGAATGACCCACTACATTCCCTTGAGCACCAAGAAGAGGAAAATTCCTTTAAAACCTTGCAAATTTGGCCTTTTTCACTCGGTCGTGGCTTTGTTTGACCAAGGGATATTCGTTTTTGATGCTGGAGGATCATCCCTCTCCTTGAAATAGTGTTAGGGGAGCATCCTAGATTCCCTATCCACCTCTCTGGGGGAGCGTTCCTGCAGATCTGGCCAAATCCCATGAATCTAGGGGGAATCTTCTAGGAAGTTTTGGATAGTTCTTGAGTTGTTTTCTTGTTTTCATCAAGATATGGTTTGAGCCTTCTTCCATCCTATCTTGGGAACAAGTATAACCATGAAGATAACTCAAGTCCTAACATAATCCACCTTATCCTCAACTACACTCATGGTTTATCCTAGTGGTTATCCCTTCTTGCATCTATAAAACCAGGCCATTTTAGAGTGAAAGGAGACATGGAATGTAAGAAGCATACAAAACCTATGATCTTATAAAGGAGATCCAAATATTTGTGAAGAAGTTGATTTTGGCTCATGTTCAAGGGCCAATGAAAGGAGCTTGAAGGATTGAAGCAACATCTAATGGTTGTAACCTTTTAATGCTTTCATTAATAAAATAACTTGGCATATTTCTCCTAAACTTTCTTGTTCATTTCTTGTCTATTTTATCACATTTTTATCAGTTGGTATGTGTTGGCAGTAGGCCGAAGTGGAGAAGAAAGCGTGCACAAAGAATAATGACAGCTGGAAGAGAAATTGTGGGAAAGAAAGCGTGTAGGAGGAAAGTGACAACTAGCAAGAAGCACAATGCATGCGCATGCAAGAAGGAGGCGACAACTGGAAGGAAGCAACGCACGCATGCAAAGAAGGAAGATCTAACAACAATAGTTGTTAGGGTTTTTGTGTAAATGGTTGAATATCCCGATAGATATAAATATAGATACACAGGTATCATAGAAGAGTTGGGAAGAAGTTTGGTTTGCTACCTATGTAGAGTCTGATTATCTTTATGTAATGTTTTGGTGAGAGAACTACTCTTGTAAGAAATTGAGCTGAGAGGAAGAGAGGAGGTATATTTTTGGGATTAGACTGTAGGCTATGGAGCCTAGTGCAATCTAGTTCTCCTCAGAAAGATCTTACCCATATGAGGAGAGTTGTAAGCGCGAGGCGTGAGAATTGCAAAATTGCCATAATAAGAGAGCCAAGAGACAAATATTTGTGGACGTAGCCCAGGAGGGGGTGAACCACGGTAATACATGTGTAATGTGATGAATACATGCATATCTTTGTCATATTTTACTAGTCAAATGCTGTATGAAATGAAGGAATGAATGAGTTATTATATTGTTGAGTAATTGTTGTTGAGTTATCAAGAACAGAGTCCACAAGGTCAAAGTATTAAACATAATAACAATAGGTCATAATACAAATCATAATTAATGGCTCATAATGCAGATCCCCTATCTCATACTCAATCCTAGGCTGTAAACACATGAGTCTTGCAGCCACCCATTTAAAGCTATCTCGGGTGAGACTACGCAGTGCATTTTGTGTACTGTGTTTCCTTCTGGTTTACTAGAAGGGCCGATAGTTTTAGGATTTGTTGGTACCCTTATAGATATGAACCCTGAGTCTATGACGAAGGTAGTAGAGAGAATCCGTTCAGCCAAGAACCAACAAATGGTTCTGTTTCCATTGTAAGAGGAACAAGAGAGGACTGAGTAGATGATATAGAATGCATGAGAACATAATGAGTGAACCTAGAAGACCGTTGAGCCACTAGAAGGGAATGTTGAGACCGTGGAACCCCATGAAAGAAGAAATTGAAGGCTGGTTGAGAACTAAAGAAATAGAGTTTTCCCAGAAGGATAATATAAACCCTAGCTTCACACCTCACAAATATCTGGATAAATACGTGTTTATGGATTTACATGAAGTCTTTTTCTGTGATTTTCCCCACCTACTGCAGGAGTGGATACTAAGGATGAAACATAACCACACAATGAACCGGATCTGACAGCTAGATTGGACCCCAGTATAGATTGAGCAGTTACAACTGGTGAACAACAAATTCACCCACGTAATCGACTTATGGCTTGATAGTATTGTGGCAGGCTTCATCACAGAGTTTGCATTTTACACAGTGAAGTCATACAATGCGGTAGAGCAGGAATTTCTACGTAGACCTCACAGAAGGTACATTCGATCACTATATATTTCTATTAAAATACTGCTATATAACAAAGTTGTAATGACAATGGAAGAAGACAACTAGAATTACCTGCGTGCATGGGGGAATGGAGGAAGCACTGACAGAGGAAGGATAAATGTATGAAGGTGAGGCTAAAGGCAAGAAGGAGGAGAAATTATTGGACCTGATCTTGATGGATGACAACTAACTTAAGTGGATCTTGGTGTCACCAGGAACGACGCGTAGCGGGGTACCCTACCAATATAAGGTGAATACCAAGAAAAGAGTCATAGTCGTGAGGGAGGTATTGGCAAGCAATGAAGAAGAGGTAGAGGATCTCTAGGCTGTGGAGAAGATTGAGGAAATCCTACACGCAACCTATGAGAGGAAAAGAAGAGGCCCAAGAACAGGAGGAGAATATATCCATCATTTCCATATTAATGTCAGTGTGGAACCCATAAACCCATGTGCGACCAATACACCAAAGAGAACACCACCATTTAGACAACTGAAGTTTGAAGGAAGTTTGATAGCAAGAAGTACATCTACTGGAGGAGAAACAACTGGAGGAGCCAATTTAGGCAGCACTAGTCAAGTATCTACACCGCATGGAGGAGGTAGCAATTCAGTGTTTAGAATGGCAAGACACGACCCCGCAATCCGATTACCAGAATTTTGAGGAGAAGAAACAGAGGACCTAGAGAAGCATTTGTTCATTTGTGTAAATATATGGGAGGCAAAACAAATCACAGATGAATATACCAAACTTGCGCAGTTAGAGATCACGTTGAGATACTGCACACTAGACTGGTACATGAGTATAGACATGAATAGTTCCCTTGAGATGACAAGGACACTGGAAGGCATTAAGAAGCTACTGATTAATGAGTTACAGAAGCCAATTGCAGAGGATCAGTACATGAATGAAATGATCGAAATCAGACAAAAACTAGGATATTTTGTATGGGAGATTGACCAGATATTCAAGTGATTGAAGGGGAAGTTAAAATACCTTATGAACGAGATGCAACACCAGCATATGTTTGTCAACGCACTACTCCCACACCTAAAATATCCCTTACAACAACAAAAGTTTCAGACGTAGGCCGAGGCTTTATAGGCAGCCTTGCAGCTAGAAGAGAACCAGTACTAGAAGACAAACCCAGCTATTGAAGAATTGAAGGAGGATTTGAAGAACCTAACGTTTCAGTTGAATCAAAACAAGAATAAGGACAAGCGAGAAGTCGTTTGGTGCACCACACGCAGGATGAAAGGACACCATAAGAACGAATGTCCAACATTCGTGCAGTATATGGAAACATACATGCCAAACCCGCTACCACACGGAGGATTATGGTGTGAGATATGAAAGAAATCAGGTCACGACCCTTATCACTGCATGATAATGCAGAAGTACCAGATGGTTCCAAAGAATTCTTACTGCACCTTTTGTAAGTTAGTAGGCCATGATGACAAAGATTGCAGAACCATGGAGCT
>CBVK0101178700.1:0-10437 GCA_900067695.1 Picea abies | reverse complement strand
CGAACCAAGGAAGCAGTTTGACGCACCCAAAGAAAAGGAGACTTTTAAGGAAACCAGACAAGAATTTCAGAAGATGGACACAACGTCGACTTCCACTACGTAACCAACCCATGAAGCCCCAGAATACAAAATTTTTCCATCATTGGATCATACCAAAGGAATTACACCCAAGGGACAAGTAAGTACTATCCAAGATTTTTTACAGTCATGCATCAAAATGGTCAATGATCCTTCATCTATAAAAATATTGCAAAACATCCTAGAGAAATGTAGCAACGAGACTAAACAAAAGATAGAACCAAAAATTGTCAATCATCTACACACAAGAAGAAGAACAAGTATGAAATTTAGATTGAATGCTAACATTGGGGATTTCAATATGGGAGATATCATACTGAACCTAGGATCCGAAGTGAATGTGCTACCCAAGAAAACATGACAATGCATGGGAGAGCCCACATTTGGATATTCAAATGTCCAACTAAAACTAGCAAACCAACATAGGGTCCTATGAATCGAGAGACTGAAAGGAGTAACAATAGATCTTGATGGTGTGTGCACTAAAGCAGATTTTGAAGTCATCGAAATAGTGGATGACACAACACCATACCTGACACTACTTGGTCTGGATTGGGCATTTGACAACCAGACCATAATTAACTTGAAGACCAGGAAAATGACATTTGAATCTAGAGATTACAGGGTCATAGCACCACTAGATCCATTAGAATGGGAGAGGTTCATAGAACCCACTTTCCTGGACTTAAAGGAAATCATCCAGTTGTACAGAACAACTACGCGTGAGGAGGATTATGTAAACCCAACTATAGATGGGGTACTCAGTTGGCATAGTATTACTTCATGCGCAATAGATTCAGCCACTCGATTATAGAACTGCCAGCAGAGACTACACGAAGTATCCACGAGAAGATGTGCAATAATAGACCGCACAATATGGTGTATAGGCATAGAAATTAAAGAACCACCCAATTTCTACAGACTAGATGATTTGGAAAAATTCTTGACACAATATGAAGACGAAGTACTAGAGAACTAGAGGCTGCTAGCATTGGATTTAGCACTCAAGGCCACACCCGCGAGATGGTGGGGTGCACACAAACAGACTATCATGAACTGGTACCAATGTAAGAGGTTACTACACATAAGGTTCAGTGCAGAACATAAAAACAACAAACAACGGATATATGAAGGAATAGGGACACCAGGGAAACACTGTGGAAAATGACCCCACCAGAGGAATGGCCTCACCACTTCATTCACACATTAGAAGGCATACCATCAAACTAGTATACAGATCAAGAACTGCGTAAAGGAACTAAAACATGGGCGACATTCCAACATAACTTTACCATCACTTTCTCATTCGAGCACGAGAACCCCAACATAGATGCAACCCTGAAATGGATCAAAGGAGTCATATTCATTGAAGAACTAGAAATATAACTTATTATCGAAGAGCAGCAGCGAAATAAGCAGGCAGTTAAGGAACTATTGTCATGTTACCAGGTACATGAGGAAATACCAGATGAATATGACCCACGCAACATTCAAATTGAAGAAGTAGAACGCGAAAGAGATGTGAAGGGACCACCCATAGAATCTGAAGTTATTTTTGCACCAATCAAGGTAAATAAAGTTAACATTAGAACATATGAACATCCCAAAATGGTCATCATTAGAGACTACTGGGATGAGCCAATAGTAGAAATCATTACAGAGTTATTGTGCAAGTACAACGAATTATTTCCTACAACATTTACAGAGATGAAGGGTATAGCAGGAGAACTGGTAGAGATGAAGATACCTCTCAGACCTGAAGCGAGACCGGTTAGACAATGACCATATAGATTGAATCCCATATATAAACAGAAATTTAAAGAGGAGATCGACCAGATGCTTGAAGCCGACATAATCAAACCAGTAGAGGAATCAGAATGGATAAGCTCAATGGTCGTACAGGACAATAACAAGGCAGAGGGATTAGGATATGCATCAACTTGAGGAAATTGAACGATGCATTCCTACACAACCCATTCCCTACATCATTCACGGATGAAGTGTTAAAGAATTTAGAGGGACACAAATCTTACTCATTCACTGATGGATTCTCAAGCTACCATTAGATTAAGATAGCACAGGAGGACAGATACAAGACCACATTCGCTACGGAATGGGGATCTTACCAATATACAATCATGCCATTTGGACTAAAGAATGCACCAACAATATTCCCCAGAGTGGTTATCGTAGCATTTAAAGAACTCATCCATCAATTTCTCGAAGTATACCTGGACGAATGGACAGTATATAGTCTATTGAAAAACCATGTGGAAGTTTTATGCTTGATGCTAGAACGATGCAGACAGTGTCAGATATCACAAAACATAAATAAATGTATATTTGGAACACTGTTTGGGATACTATTGGTCCATATAGTATGGAAACAAGGGTTATTGGTTGATCCGAAAAAGACCGTAGTCATCGTTAATTTACCAGTGCCAAAAATAGTCCATCAGCTACGAGCGACGTTAGGACACATAGGATACTATCGAAAATTCATCAAAGGATATGAGTAGATCACAACACCAATGGAAAAAATGCTAAGGAAGGATACAAAGTACCAATGGAACGACGAGTATCAACATGGTCTAGATACCCTGAAGGAGAAGATGGTCCCTGCATCGATATTAGTATTTTCGGACCAGGGAAAGACATTCCATGTGCATGTAGATGCATAAACGATAGCACTTGGAGCTATCTTGGCGCAACCAGGAGTAGGAGACTTGGATCACCTGATAGCATTCGCAAGAAGAAAACTATTCGATTTAGAATAGAACTATAACACAACGGAAAGAGAAGGCCTAGCTATGGTTTATGCACTTTATAATTTCAGACACTACCTATTGGGAAAGCATTTTAAGGTGTTTACAGATCACTCGGCCCTAAAATACCTAGTCAACAAGCTAGTGTTGGGGGGGAGAATTTGTCGATGGCTACTATTATTTCAGGAATTTGACTTCAAAGTAATCGTTAAACCAGGGAAACTAAATACAAGACCTGACCACCTATCACGTGTCACAAATGGAGAAGAACCCACAAAGTTAGAAGACAATTTTTCATATGCAAAACTATTTTCTATACATATTGTTGATGACTACTTCGCAGAGATCATCCAGTACTTGAGCACAGGTATCGCACCACAAGATTATACCATCGCACAAAAGAAGAACTTGGTAGTTTTCACAACCGACTATCAATTGATCACATGACATCTATATAAAATGGACACAGATAGAATTTTACGAAGGTACGTGTTGGAGCATGAACGACCAAGAATTTTAGCAGAAGCCCACGAGGGATTGGCAGGAGGACACTATGTAGGAAAAGATACCGTGCAAAAGGTACTCCACGTAGGATTATGGTGGCCAACCATTCATAGAGACTCGAAAGAGTACTGTTAGAGATGCGATGTTTGTCAAAGGGTAGGCAAACCCAACAGAAGGGACAAGATGTCGCTATGACCACAAGTGACATTACTTGCATTTGATAAATGGGAAATAGACTTTGTGGGACCGATTAACCCACCAGACAAGAGAAATGGGGCAAGATACATCATCACCGCGATGGAATACCTAACAAGATGGGCGGAAGCCGCACCAGTAAAATATTGCAGTGCAGAGACCACTGCACACTTTTTATTCGAACAAGTAATTACTAGGTTTGGGTTCCCAAGAGTTTTGATGAGAGACCAAGGCATGCATTTCATAAATAGCACCATCTGCGTGATGCTCGAGGAATTTGAAGTTCACCACCAGAGAATCACACCGTATCATCCACAGGCAAATGGCATAGTAGAGGCCTTTAACAAAATTCTAGATAACACACAGACAAAGATCTGTAACGTCAACAGAGACGACTGAGACCTCAAAGTACCATTAGTATTATGGGAGTATAGGACAAAATGAAAAAAATTGACAGGGAACATACCATTCAAACTCGTCTACAACCAAGAAGCGGTAGTGCCATTATAATGTTTAGTAACTAGCTTACGCATAGCCACTATCACACAAATTACATAATGCAGTGCAATACAGGAAAGACTGAATCAACTGTTAGCAATGGAGGAAGACCAAATCCTAGAAGGGTTCCATCAACAAGTGCAGAAGGCGAGAGACAAAGCATGGCACGATCGACACATTAAGAAGAAGACTTTCATGGAAGGAGATCTAGTATTATTCTATGACAGCAAGTCGTTTCAGCACCCAGGAAAGATGAGAATGCATTGGTTAGGACTATACAAGGTCAAATCTATAACAAACAGTGGATATGTACAGTTAAGAGATTTAGGAAGCGTAGACCTTAGAGGAATGATCAATGGGAGCTGACTAAAGTTGTATAAGGACAGTTGATCACCCACCATGCAGTTAAAAACAAAAAAACCGAAAAGCCACGAAAAAAGCCACAGGACACTCAAAACATGAATGCAGTAAAGGCAAGAGCAATGGTTACATGCCTAAGACAAATGAGCGGGAAACAAAAATTCGACAAAAGCAGGATGATAGAACAACACTAAGTGGAATTAAGGCACAACAAGGACTGATGGAATGTCACATTAAACACACCAACTAGAAACGACAAGAGAGGTGTAATGGCAAGTACGAAACTGCCACAAATGCATTGAACCCAAAGTTATGGTGCATTAATCGCATCATGGAGGAAGTGTTCGCGATAATCTTCATGACAATCCCATACAACACGTGATCATGGAAACAACTTGTCTATTCGCGAAAGGAGAACAAAGAGAGAGAAAAAGCAACTCGAACGAACAGAGCGAGACCACAAATCTCACCACAGTCATCTAAAGTCAGCAGATGTTCCACACTCACCACTATGGCACCACTGAAGTCCTCCAAACCAGGTCAGTCTGCCAGACCGACCAGAGTTCAAACTAGGTCATGAGGACCGCTGGAAGAAAATGAGAAACAACAACCGAATATCGTCGATATCGATGAGATCCCATCCCCAGAGATACCACCAGTAAACTCTACATCGATACTGGAGGAGATTCAACAACCACAAGTAGAAGCCATGGAAGAGGACACGCAACCAGAGGTGCAGGAACCTCAGAGAAAGGAAGAAAAATCCCAACAGGAGGTACAACCAAAATGCACTAAACCAACCGCGGAAGGTAACGACACAACACAGAATCAAGGATCAGAAGGGAAACCAGACAAGGTGCAGGTACCCAGCCTAGGTCAACCAACAGAAGAAACCACGGGAACCACCTCGACTTGGCCATAATGGATTATAGGGAAGCAACCAGGAATTGTTGGAACTTTGTACCAAGCACCACAGTAGGAAGACAAAGTTTTGATACCGATCTCACCTCGCAAGAAAACGATAGTAGAAATTATCCTACCATGCATACCAGAGGGAGTACAGGTAGAGCCGCAACTACTGGGTCACATTGGGAAGCTCAAATATTCTGACCATGATGTCTCAGATGACACCAAGTACCCAGAACTTGTGCCAAGGGTTGTTGGGAAGCTCAAATATTCTGACCATGACGTCTCAGATGACACCAAGTATCCATAAATTGCACCAAGGGTTTTAATGAAGAACATAGTGGTCAACAAACATGGGGAAACAATCAGCCAACCACACAAATGGGCAATTGGACTGGACCAAACAAGAATTTTAGGATTGTTGAAACTCCCACACTTTTGCAGAGGCCAGTATGCGACAACATGCATTAAGAAGCTGTTAGCAGTTACACATGGAGGGGATATCTAGATGGATAGAATCATCCCCATAACAGTTGAGCTTATTGCATAGATAACAAGACTACCCAGCTGGGGTATGGATCCCACGTTGATTCTGGATGATAAATCCAAGGAAAAATCATTAGCAGAGGAAATGAAGAAGAAATACGACACCGCTAGGGGGACAAGAGGCATTATAATCAAACAGATCAACAATGCAACAACACAACTAGGTGCAAAGATCTTATCCTGTAATTTGTTAAGAAAATGTCGCAAAGACGAAGTATCGGTAGGAGTCAACACAGTTGGAGCTCAATGCGTAGAAGGAACCTTCATGAGCTGGGCACCTTATCTACTAAAATTGTTCCAGGTGGACTGCAAAGACGTGCAGGAACTCGATACAGAGTTTCATTACTCATGGTTGCTCATTCTCATAGCTTTCATGGGGTGGCAGGAACCAGAGTATGTAGTTTTTGCTACTAGACCATAGCCAGTGGGAGTGAGATATCGAGTTCTGAGATTGGGGCCACAAGCCAGACATAAGAGGAACAATGGAATCATATTTGAAGCATACCTACGAGACATGTAGGAAGCTATTAGCGGGTCATGGAGAAAAACACTGGAAGTTGCGATATGGGAATATCTCTAACTTCTGGGCTACACGTTAAGTCATGTGGATACAACCCATACATGATCCAGATAATCAGTGGCTACCGATGCGCTACTGCATCATAGAAGGTGATATAGACATAGTCACCAGTGAATGACCCGATGCATGGAGGATCTCATCCATTCCCTGGGAAGTAACAAAAGGACCCGCAGAAGGAGAAGTAGTGCAGGCGGAAACATAGGCTCTGAAAATCCTAGTGCCCAAGAATCGAAGGACGGGCCAAAAAAAACCAACTCAACTCGATGAAGGGTCAAAGAAGACAATAACCTAGAAGGGGCAGAAAGAGACCACCAAACAGATGAAACAAGCTAAGGGAGCGCAGGATACTGCCCCAAACCTCATCACACAGGAGCAAGGTGGAACTAAGAGACTAGTTGTACAGGTCGCAGGCACGCGCAAGAAATCAAAGGTGTAACGAACATCACCGGACTATACGATCATGGAGGAAGATGGAGAAATGATCGCTAGAATGGTCCAGGATTTTCTCACAGAAGACTTCGACTACGCAACACATCACAGGGATAATCTGTAAAAAGAGTTAGCAGAAATAAGACAACTCCTCAAGACACTCAGAGAGGCCCATAGAGAAAGTAGCAATAGAGGCATAAAGTCATCGACAACACAAACCAACAAAGGAGTGGAGGTCAAAGAAAGATACCTAGCCCTCCCAATGCCACACACACACATGGCAATCCACATAAAACCGAGCATGCTATGAATGGATGAAATAGTGGGACAGACACCACTAAAGGATTTGGACCACATCCAATTGGTCCTGATACGGATGCCATCAAGGGAATTACACAAATTTCAGGTTAGCATCGACCAAGAGATGCAGTCTCGGGCATATAAAAACTTAGTCGAGCTACAGAAAGAGACAAAGCAATGGGAAGCATTGGCAAAAGAGTATGAGCAGGCCAAATCCGAAACTTAGAAGGAGACGAAACACATGAATGAATTGGAACGCAGAGTGGGATAAATTTTTGGGAAACTTCCAAACACTGCATAAGAAAATGAATTCTCAGCCACATAAAATATCGGCCAGATTGCACAGGCAATTGCTCGATACTAGAAGGAGATCAGGGATCTCTGAGAATAGATAACACCAACAACTCCACCAGTAGTAAAGGAGTAGAGGAGGCAAGCATAAACAACACAAATACAGGAGATGGAGAAGCAGGTTAGCACGACAACTGACTTTCTCGATAAAGCAGTGCAGTTTTGGACAAGATTGTAGGAGGACCCATAGGTTCAACGTTGGGACAAGGAAGAGGAAAGGATCAATGCAACGATCGAAGAACTCAAATAGAGGAAAAATACCATACCAATCCTAGTATGTGTCAAGGGGACACAAAAGTTGAAGAAGATGCAGGCAAAACTTATCATTATGCAGTCACAGAAACAAGAGCAATAGGCTCAAATAGAACCATTGCAGGAATGGGTAGCAGAAGGACTTGCACAGGAAGAAGCAGATATAACACAGATGGCATAGAATCAGGCAAAATGTGTAGGACTATTGAGCGACAAGGTGGTCGTTCAGGTAGTGGAGACCATTAAGTAAAAGACTGCGCAGGCATTGACAAAAGCAACATATCTAAAGGAAAAATTCCAGATGATCACCGAAGAGATTGAGGAAGCTCAGAAAGATTAGGTGACTTGGGACGAGTCACATGTTAGTGTTGGGGGCCTGTTGGCAGTAGGCTGAAGTGGGGAAGAAAGAGTGCACAAAGAAGAATGACATCTAGAAGAGAAATCGTGGGAAAGAAAGCGTGCAGGAGGAAAGCGACATCTGGCAAGAAGCATAGCACGCGCGCATGCAAGAAGGATGTGACAGCTGGAAGGAAGCAATACACACATGTAGAGAAGGAAGATCTAATGCCAATAGTTGTTAGGGTTTTTGTAAGGGTTTTTGTGTAAATGGATGAAGAGCCTGATAGATATAAATATAGATACGCAGGTATCATAGAAGAGTTGGGAAGAAGTTTCGTTTTCTACCTATGTAGAGTCCAATTATCTTTGTGCAATGTTTTGATGAGATAAATACTCTTGTAATAAATTGATCTAAGAGGAAGAGAGGAGGTATATTCTGGGGATTGATTGCAGGCTGTGGATCTTGGTGCGATCTAGTTCGCCTCATAGAGATCTTACCCATCTGAGGAGAGTTGTAAGCGCGAGGTGCGAGAATTGCAAAACTGCCATAATAAGAGAGCCAAGAGACAAATATTTGTGGACGTAGCCTAGGAGGCCATAATAAGAGAGCCAAGAGACAAATATTTGTGGACGTAGCCTAGGAGGGGGTGAACCATGGTAATACCTGTGTAATGTGATGAATGCATGCATATCTTTTTCATATTTTTACTAGTTAAATGTTGTATGAAATGAATGAATGAATGAGTTATTATATTGTTGAGTAATTGTTGTTGAGTTATCAAGAACAAAGGCCATGAGGTCAAAGTATTAAATGGAATAATAGTAGGTCATAATACAAATCATAATTAATGGCTCAGAATGAAAATCCCCTATCTCATACTTAATCCTAGGCTGTAAACACCCGAGTCTTGCAGCCACCCATTTAAATCTATCTCGAGTGATACTGCGCAATGCATTCTGTGTACTGTGTTGCCTTCTGGTTTACCAGAAGGGATGATAGTTTTAGGCTTTGTTGGTACCCTTATATATATGAACCCTGGGCCTACAACATAGGTAGTAGAGAGAAGTCATTTAGCCAAGAACCAACAGTATGGTTGATATTACTTAATCATATATATTAGTAGGAGAAGGTTCCTTTATTCTTGCAGGATCGAATTTGTGAAGGGATTTCTTGGATCGGAGCTCAACTGTAGGAGAAACGAGGAAAACCATCATAAATCACGTACACACATATTTTATCCTTCTCTCTCAACCCTCCTGCAAGAAAATAGAATGGTCTGTTAGAAGGATGTTAGTGTCCATTTGTTAGAGTATGTCTCACTTGTAGGAAACCTAGGTGAGGGGAACTCAACCTGTCCGCAGGGGGATAATTCTCACAACACTCGCCCTGCATGATTAGGAATCCCTTCCCTTTTTACACATTACACAATTCCTTGGGTGATCCATCATTTTCTAAGGCTTCCTTAGGATGGAATAGTATTGATACTTACAGATTCTTACAACCAAGGTGTCCCCCATATTGCACCAACATAGTCTAGCTCATCACAATGAAAATCATGGCATATCATAGGGTTCATGTGTCCTAACAATAGCCACTTATCCATTCTTTCCATCTCATTAGCCATCATCTATCCTTCCTGGATAGATCCGCCATATCACTTGTATCAAGTACATATAGTTACCATGATATATCATTGTAGCAATTTTGATCAAAATCTTTATTTTTTAAAATTTATATCTCATAGATTGTCGCATTCCACTTTCAAATATGCTTCATATAGGAAATCATGTTTCTCAAGTATAAGTTTCCTCCTCATAAGGATTATGTTTTGCTGCAGTGGTTGTCGGTCTTCCATATGGGATTACATTCCTTCCATATCCAAGACCAATTTACTTACAACCTAATCCTTCCAATCAACCAAATAATTGTAAGTATTCAAGAATTTTCAAAACCTCAAATTTCCATACACCATTGATTTCATCATTCTCCATTTTCAATCATAGAAATCAGAATGAAATAATTATTCATTTTGTGTGCATCACTAGCATACTCAACATTACATAATGTAATCAATTATTCAATCCAAAACTATTGTGCCAATTCTCATGGCCACATCCACATAATTCATCATGCACTGATCTCCAAGATACCACATAATCATGTTAAGCTTTTACTATTGTTATTATGTTATTTCCAAATTACATGAGCATTAAATGCATTTCCAAAACAACAACATAAAGAGGATCACTGAAGGAAACACAATCACAAGGTACACAACATTTGATCCTGGGAAACCCTCATGGGGGAGAAAACCCAACAAAAACTTACTCAAT
>CBVK0101178676.1:0-10680 GCA_900067695.1 Picea abies | reverse complement strand
AATTTTGATATTCCATTATTTGAAGGACTGATAGATGCAGATGCTATAGAAAAATGTTTGAGTCTGCTCGAAGAGTATTTTTCGGTCCATAATTTTTCCGATAGGGAAAATATTACTTCTGCACTCTAAGCAAAGGGCCATAGAGGAACCTGCAATATTTGTGGTTTCCCCCACATCAGATTCCTTAAGGCATTCCATTAATGAACAATACTACCCTATTGGAAGCTACGAGGACCAGTGCACAATATGGACAACCCTACATCAAGAAAGGGACGAGACACTACCATATTTCACTAATATATTCCATACCCTGCACACCAAATTGGGTATCAAAGACTCTAAATGAAATTTGGTACTCAAATACCGTGGTTGTCTACATAGATACATTTAAACAAAAATGGATTTTATGGAAATCGCATCATGATGCATACCCCAACCTTTCCCAGGGTCCGCGCGACCTCCCGGTCTATGATCATTCTAAATTAGAGTTGGATCATCTCTCAGATCCATGCTAGATCCCCTCTAAATGGACAAAGGTACTTAAATATCCTAAGGCACAAATCCATCAAATACCTTTGGGCTCTTTCTTTAAGCCCCTTAAAAAAATAAGTTTCAGGCCCTATCCCCTTTCAGTTCGGCCCAAATAACTCATATAATTGAGGGTTGTGACCAGGAACTAACCGAAAAGGAACTAATTTGGATACTCGAGAGCTTCAAGATCCAAGATATCGAACACCACAATACTTATACTCCTCTAAAAAAGAGAACACATAGATGGCCTAACTAATGCAAGGAACAACGGTCCCCACAAAACATTGAAATATACAACCCACACAACCTTTAAAAATTCAGGCTTTGGGGGGTTTCAACAAGGCTGCACAACATTCCTCTCGAGCACAAAAGTTATGGAGCACTAAACCATAGAAAGGATCAATGGTCCACAACATCCATACTAACCTCCGACAAGGATTGACTTCATGAATTTGGGCTTCGGCAAGTCTTCTTGCTCCAACATCTCATTCCCGCAAATTGACGGATGTTTGAAGGGACACAAATAAACAAATCTCCATTCTCCAATGACCAATGATGGAGATATGATTCAGAAATATGGGATTCATGAGTTCTCAATTTCCCACACTCCCTATCCTTCGAAGCATCATATTGAAAAACTCATGAAGGACCAAAATCAATGGCTCCCATGCCCTAGAAGACGAACGGTCCAGATCTTGTTCGGACTTCAAGAGTTTGGACGTCTTGACACTTCAACTATTCAAATCCTCTAAACATAGAATTAGAGGAGGGTCCAATCGCCCACCATTTCCCCTCCTCAATAGATGGTTGAGATATACTCCATGCTCTAGTCTTTATAGATTTTCACCACACAAAACCTCCAATCCCCCGAAGTGCCAAATTGGCGAACCTCCGAAAGAAAATAGATCAACAGACCACAACCCTCAGCAAGTCAATGACTAGGATCTTCTCTAGGATTCCAACCTTCAGGAGCTCTTGATGCACCAACATGTGATAACTTTGGAGTATCATTCCTATAGACCTCCTGCATCACCTCCTCATGTGCAATGCTTGCATTGGCCTCTACTGGGCTATTTGGCAGGAATATATTGATTCCCCCAATTATCAGAATGCATTTTTGATCCTCCTTCTCTGTCAACATTCCTATCTTATGCGAACTCCTTTATGAGATCATGAGACTCTCATAAATTCTCATATCCTCTTCCTCACCCACCTGGAAAGATACAATTTATATTATTCCCTCCCAGCAGTCTGTGAGATCTTCCACTGATATCTTCTTGTTTCCCTCCTAGAAAACTAAACTTTCATTTCTTCCCTCCTGGTAGTCTATAAGATCTCAACTTGATCTATCCTCCTCATCATTGAGGTTCTTCCAACCTCTGGCTCACAAACACAAACCATATTCTCTATGTCACTAAGGTTTTCAGCATGCCTCAACCACCTTCTCAACACCTGGTGCTACCTCTTGGAAACCAACCACATGATGGGCCACTTTACCTTCTTCCTCAAGGGCCATTCATACCTCCATATTCCATGTGCTTCTTGTTGCATCTTCAACATTATCTTTTCGAGATCCTCTCAAATATCCTTGAGCTCTTGGTCCATATGCTCCTTTCTCACCTGCTTACAATCTCCTCTTCAATCGTGCTTCTGGCCTTAAGTAGCCATCTTCCTCTTTTACACTACATATATTATTTTAAACTCCAATACCACTATTTGAGAGTCTCGTGAACTCAGAGAGGAGTTAACATCAACTAGGAATGCTGATGGAGAAGGAGGATCATAAATGCATTCTGATAATTGGGGGAATCAGTAAGTTCCTATCAAATAGCACAACAAAGGCCATTGTGATCATTGCACATGAGGAGGTGATGCAGGAGGCATCTAGGGAAGAGGCCATGGGGCCAAATATTTTTAAAATTAACAATTTGTATATGACTGCAGATGAAGAAGAAGAAATAAATCCAGTAATGAAGATTTTCATAGAGGAGGATATTGGGTAGACATTGAAATCCTCCCAAGAAATGGAGAAAGAAGAGCATTCAGTGGAATTTGCCAAAACAAAAAGGGGGATGAACAGGGGGTGACTGTAGAATTGGAACCTACAATAGAGGAGAGAGCAACATACAACATGGATCTTGTGGTTCTGTGAATATTTGGAAGCCCAGAAAGAAAGGGTAATGGCACAGAATCAACGCATCCAATAAGTTAAGTTGGAAATTGGTGAACAAGAGTTGTAGCCAAGAAGACTACAAAGGAGGAGCCAACCTGTAGACCAGCTGGATGAGGAGATTGAGGAAATTTAATAGGATAATGTTTAAACCATCTCAAGAGACAGTTGGAGATGAGAGGAGGTTGACCAGGGGAGAGCCTGCAGTAGGATAACAACAAAAGCAACAACAAACAGACATATGAGTAGATGGACAACTCCAAAGTGAAGTATGGGACCCTAGAGGATCTCAACAACAACAACAAAGGATGCATGAGTAGGAGCTCATGGTTTTTCCAACATGGGAGTATGATGCAGGAGCATCGCTCCACCTCAACCATGCATCAGCAAGACATCGCATCAATGCACTAGGAGGGAGAAGAACCCAAAGAAGGACATGCCATTCCCTTCAAATTTTGAACATAGTTTAAAATTTTAATGAAATTCAATGAGATTTAATGTTTTAAGGCTCAAGGAAAGTCGATCCCATGCCTTTGAACATGCCAAGTGTGAAGTCACATTTAATGGATGATAGTTGGGTAGATTTAGGCCTAATTCAGACTAGATGTCCATTGAATGTAATTGATTGTAATTAATGTGAGGTAGGTAGTAGGAGGTAAGGCTCGAGGAGACCCTCTTTTGTAAAGTATGTTTGTACCAAATTTCATTTATTTAGTGGAAGAGTTAGAAGAGTGGAGAGGAAAAAGAGTTGAGGACTCTGTAGCAGTCCAAACTTGTAAAATTTTGTACATAACCATCCAAAGATTAATACAGGAGAATATTTCCCTTCCCATACATTTTCTGTGTGTTTTTATTAGTTCTTATGAATATCCTTGGGGACACGTGGATGAAGGATCGACCCCTTCATTAGTTTGAAGTTTGAAGGAAGAAGGGTGCAGAGGTGTGAGGACTCCAGAAGGCCCGAAGACCAGAGTCCATCATGACCTTCCATTTGAGAAGGACGCATGGTGCTAGATCTGGAGGTTTGGAGGACTAGTACGCTAGAGTTATTACACATTGGTGCATTAAGATCTCCTTAAGTCCAGAGTCCCAGAGAAGATCCTAGCCATTGACTTGTTGATGGTTTAAGTCTATTGATCTATTTTCCTTCTGAGGTTTTCTAGTTCATCACTCTGGGGGATTGAAAGTGTTGCACAGTGAAAATATCTGAAGCTTGGAGCATGGAGTAGATCTCAACCATCTGTTGAAGAGGAAATGTGGTGGGAAGTTGGACTCTCCACTAATTTGTTTTTCATAGGATATGAAGAGTTGAAGTGTGAAGATGCCCATACTCCCAAATTCCAAACAAGATATGGACCGTCCGTCTATTAGGCTGCAGGAGCCATTGATTTTAGTCCTTCATGAGTTCGTCAATCCGATGCTCTGGAGGATAGAGAATTTGGGCAGTATAGAACTCCCGAAGCTCAGAGTTATGAGTCAGATCTCCACCATTGGTCATTGGAGAATGGAGAGTTGTTGATTTGGAGCCCTTTGGATGTACATCAATTCATGGGTATGAGGTGTTGGAGTGGGAAGACTTGTTGAAGCCTGAATTCAAGATGTCAATCCTCATTTCAAGTTGGTGGGGACATTGTGTACCATTGATCCTTGTTGTGGTTTGGCACTCCATCACTTCAGTGTTCGAGAGGAACATCGTGCAACCCTGTTGAAACCCCCCAAATCTTGAATTTTTGAAGGCTATGTGGGCCATAGATTTCAATGTTTTGCAGGGACCATTGATCCTCGCATTATTTTGTCCATCCATGATTTTTCTTGTTCAGAGGAGAAGAAGCATTGTGGTGTTTCAGATCCCAAAGCCTGAAGCTCTGAAGCATCTGCATTAATGCTTGGTCACAATGATTGATCATATGATTTTTTGGGCCGAAATGAAAGGGGATAGGGACCAAAACTATTTTTTTTGTAAGGTTTTTAAAGAAAGGGCTTAAAGAAAGTGCTTGTGGGATTTTGTTGGACCTACACCTTAGGCGATTTAAGGACCTGTGTGAATTTAGAGAGGATCCAACAAGTATCTGAGAGTTGATCCATCTCTGATTTAAAACAATCCTAGACCGAGAGGTCGCACGGACCCTGGGAGAGGGTGGGGTCTACATCAAGTAGTATCAGAGCTGGAAATAAGCTCTGTAGTGTAAAAGAGGAATATGGCTACTGAAGGCTAGAAGTGTGGTCGAAGTGTAAAAGAGGAATATGGCTACTGAAGGCTAGAAGTGTGGTCGAATAGGAGACTGTAAGCAGGTGAGCAAAGAGAATATGGACTAAGAGCTCAAGGAGATCTGAGATGAGCTTGAAAAGCTAATGTTGAAGATGTAGCAAGAATCACATGGAAGCTAGAGGTATGAATGGCCTTTGAGGAAGAAGGTAAAGTGGCCTATCCTATGGTTGGTTTCCAAGAGGCAATGCTAAGTGTTGAGAAGGTGGTTGAGGCATGTTGAAAACCTTAATGACATAGAGGAGATGGTTTCCATTTGTGAGCTAGAGATTGGAAGGAACCTTAGTGATGAGGAGAAGAGATCAAGTAGAGATATCGTAGATTGCCAGGAGGGAAGGAATGAAAGTTCATATTTACAGGAGGGAAACAAGAAGATATCAATGGAAGATATTGCAGACTGCTAGGAGGGAAGAACAAAAAAATCATCTTACTAGGTGGGCGAGGAAGAGGAGATGAGACTGTCTGAGAGTCTCATGAGATCAAAGAGCAGTTATCATCAGTTAGGAACTTTGACAAGGAAGGAGGATAAAAAATTCATTCTGATAATAGGGGGAAACAATATATTCCAGCCAAATATCCCAACAGAGGCCAGTGCAAGCATTACACATGAGGAGGTGATTTAGGAGGCATCCAGAGAAGAGACCATGTGGTCAAATATTTTTAAAATTAAAAATTTGTGTATGACTGCAGATGGAGAAGAAGAAAGACAACCATTAATGAAGACTATCATAGAGAAGGATGATATTGAGAAGACATTGAAATATTCCCAAGAAATGGAGAAAGAAGAGCATTCAATGGAATTGCTCAAACTTTTCAGCAAGGGAGATGAACATGAGGTGACTACAGAATTGGATCCTGTAGTAGAGGAGAGAACAAAAAACAACATGGATCTTGTTGATCTCTGTGAATAGTTGGAGGCCCTGGAAGAAAGGGTAATGGTGCATACTCGATGCATCCAACAATTTAAGTTGGAAATTGGTGAAGAGGAGTTGCATCCGACAGACTACAAGGGAGGATCCAACTTGTAGACCAGTTGGACAAGGAGATTGAGGAATTTAGGAGTTTGATGTTGAAATCAATTAAGGATACAGTTTGAAACAAGAGGAGGTTGACCAAGGGAGAGATTACAATAGTAGGACAACAAAAGAAATAACATAAAGACAAAGAGTATATGGACAACTCCAAAGTTAAGTATGGGACCCTGGAGGATCTCAACAGTAGCAGTAGGGGAGCCATGAGCAGGAGCTCATGATTTTTCCAGCATGAGATTATGATGCAGGAGCATCACTCCAGCTTAACCATGCATTAACAATACAATGCATCAACTCACTAGGAGGGAGAAGAACCCAAAGAAGGATGTGCCAATCCCTTCAAATTTTGAACAGAGTTTAAAAGAAATTCAATGAGAGTTAATGTTTGAAGGCTCAAGGAAATATGAGCCCATGGATTTGAACATGCCAAGTGTGAATTCTCCTTTAATGGCTAACAGTTGGGTAGATTTAGGTCTGATTCATATTGGATGTCTATTGAATGTAATTGATTGTAATTAATGTGAGGTAGGTAGAAGGAGGGAAGGCTCGAGGAGACCCTCTTTTGTAAAATATATTTGTATCAAATTTCAGTTAGTTAGTGGAAGAGTTAGAAGAGAGGAGAGGAAAAAAGGTTGAGGACTCTATAAAAGCACAACCTTGTAAACTTTTGTACAAAAGGATCCAGATATTAATACAAGGAGCATATTTCCCTACCCATGAGTTTTTTGTGTGTTTTTATGAGTTCTTATGAATGTCTTTGAAGGGTTTCTATATGTTTATGAATTCCATATATGCATATATGTTTCAATTTGCAGAAGTAGGAACAATTATCTATCTGTAGTTTCTGAGGGGTTTTGGGCTCTCACGGCTGTGCAAGGAGTGCACCTTAGAGTTGTTAGAGAACTCTAAAAAGATAGTGCAAGGAGTGCGGGAGAAATATGTTTAGATTTTAGTGAGGACCGTTCTAGGTGGGCACACCAAACCCATTTTAAATCTTAGAAGGAATAGTGCGAGAGAAGGAACACCAGAGTTACTGAACACTTTGAGGATTCAACACAAGGCATGTGAAATAACTTTGATTCAAGTTCTGAGAGAAGGTTTCCAAGAAGGTACACTAGAAGGAGTAGTGTAAGGAGTGCACATTAGAGTTGTTGAACACTCTGAAGAAGATAAACCAGAGTTGTTGAATACTTTGAGGAAAATATGCAAGGAGTGCATCGAGCAGGCATAAGCAGTGCATAAGGACTCTACTTTGAGTTCTTTGAGAATCTTTTAAAGAGGGAAAACCAAAAGGTAAACCTTAGGATAAGTAGTGAAACTCTACACACACAGAGCAAGGAGTGCACTAGAAAACATTCTAAGTCCTAGATTGCAAGGGAAGTGCACCAAAAAACATTCTAAGTCCTAGATTGCAAGGGAAGTGAAAGCGTGCACCAATACTTCATCTGAAGTATTGAAACATATTAGGAGGAAAAGAACAATGTTCCAGGAGGGCACAAGAAATTGATAAAGAGTCAAAAGGATGAGACCCATTTGAAGTTTTAGAAACTACCAATCTCAGGAGAGATAGCACAAGTATGTGCAAGGCCCTGCAAGGAGTGCAGAAGGCGAGAACAATAAAAGTTCCATAATTTTGAGAAGTTTAAGAAGCCATAGAGGAACATATTTCAAGTTCCAAGCTCAGGAGGAAAAATCATGAACGCCAGAAGGGTGCAAGGAGAAGTGTCAGAGGTCAACCTTGTCCAAATTGTGGAAGAAAGCTCAGGAGGTGTAACATGAGAAAAGTCCAAACAAAAAGCCTGGCAGGAGAAGGATCAAAGGCCAAGCCTTTGAAAAGTTTAATAATCCTTCATTGGAAGGAAGGCACAACCATAGATAGAGGGAAAGCTAGGGCAGCCGTCATATCTTCTATTCGAAGAAATATAGATCGTTAGATCTGAGTCAAGACTTAAGGAGGAGCATTGAGGACGAGGATACATCCTAGCCTTAGGATATGAGCACGTGAATTGATGATTGTCTGATCTAGGTAGTTTGCATGGGGTTTAATCCATCAAAGTGATTCAGACTTAGTAAATTCATAGTTTTTCATTTTTATGTGTAGAGGAGACATGTCTCCCGAAGTCCCGAAGCCTAGAGTGGATTTGGGCCATCCATTATCGAGGACACTTGTCAGAAGATCTTGGGGTTCATAGATCTTGTACTTCAGAGGAAGTGGAGCACAAGCACTACGGGTTACGACTCTCCCAAAGCTCCAAAATCCAAATCACATTGTAGTCATTGGTGCAGAGTATGCATGTCAAAAGATAAGGGATAGTTTGGAAGTCTGGCTATTTGGGAGCAAGGAGGTGTAGTGGAGAAAATTGACTAGTCACCCAAAGTTCTGAATCCCAGAACAAATTTTGTCCATCGGTAGGAGGGGACATGTGGATCTTGATCCTTTGGTCCATAGCCTTAGTACTCTAGAGGAATAGAGGTGAAAGGTCTGAAGATCCTAGAACTCCCAAAGCTCTGAATCAACGGAGTAAATCACGATCGTTGATCGAGAGTAAACACGTGGCAACAAATCCTAAAATATGGAGGTTTAGTACTCTGGATAAATTAAGGTGCAGTGTCGAGGGGGATCCCGAAGGTCTGAATATCTAGATTCCATATCATTCATCCATTTGAGAGGGACATGTGCTAGAAAATATTCTAGTCCAGAGACTTAGCACTCCAGAGGAAATCGAAGTGGATTTGGTTTGAGTTGAGACTCCCGAAGCTCTGAAGGCCAGAGTCCATCTCAGTTGTCCAATCGAGGGGGACACATGGATGAAGGATCTACCCCTTTGTTAGTTTGGAGTTCATAGGAAGCAGGGTGCAGAGGTGTGAGGACTCTTGAAGGCTAGAGTCCATCGTGATCATCCATTTGAGAAGGATGCGTGGTGCTATATCTGGAAGTCTGGAGGACTAGTACTCCATAGTTATCACATGTTCGTGCATCAAGGGCTCCCGAAGGCCAGAGTCTCAAAGAATATCCTAGCCATTGACTTGCTGAGGGTTGCAGTTCATTGATCTATTTTCCTTCATAGGTTCACCAGTTTGGCACTCCAAGGGATTGAAGGTGTTATGTGGTGAAAATCTCTGAAGTCTGGAGCCCAGAGTAGATATCAGCCATATATTGAGGAGGAAACATGGTGGGCTATTGGACCCTCTACTAATTCGAAATTCAGAGGATATGAAGAGTTGAAGTGTGAAGACACCCAGACTCCCGAAGTTCAAGAAAGATCTAGACCGTCCGTCTACCAAGGCGTGGGAGCCATTGATTTGGGTTCTTCATGAGTTCATCAATCTAGTTCTCTGAAGGATAGAGAGTGTGGGCAGTATGAAACTTCTGAAGCCCAAAGTTTCGATGCTTATCTCCATCATTTCTTTCTCGAGAATGAAGAGTTATTCATTTGGGGTCCTTCAGATGTCTGTCAGTTCACGGGTATGAGGTGTTGGAGAGGGAAGACTTATTGAAGCCCAAATTCACTAACTCAATCCTTGTCACAAGCTGGTAGGGATGCTATGGACCATTGATCCTTTCTATGGTTTGACACTCTGTCACTTCAGAGTTCAGGAGGAACATTGTGTAGCCATGTTGAAACCCCTTGAAGCCCAAATTTATAAAGGTTGTGTGGTCCGTAGATTTCAACGTTTTGCAGGGACTGTTGATCCTTGCATTAGTTTGACCACCCATGAGTTTGCTTGTTCATAGGAGAGAAAGTATTGTGGTGTTAAAACTCTCGGAGCCTAAAGCTCCAGAGCATATGAATTAGTGCCTAGTACCAAGCCTTGGTCATATGAGTTTTTGGGCCAAAGTGAAAGGGGATATGGCCCAAAACTGATATTTTTTAAGGGTTTTAAAGAAGGGGCTTAAAGAAAGAGCCTGCGAGATTTTGTTGGACCTGTGCCTTAGGATATTTAAGGACCTGTGTGCATTTAGAGGGGATCCAGCAGGGATCCGAGAGCTGATACAACTCCTATTTAGAATGATCCTAGGTCTGCATCATATAATTGGGTACAACCTATAGATATGTTTCCAAGACTGAGTATAAATTCAAGTAGAAGAGGTGAGAGTTTGGATGTACAAACTTTCCACATTGAAAGCAGGGAAAAGGTGGCCCCAACACACAAAATAAGGGATAGAGAAAACTTGGCCATTCTTAGGACAACCAGTCGAAGCCAAACACAAAAAGGGTAATGAGAAATCGAATATAGACACAATAAAATTGTGTGAATACCATAAAATTCGTTGTCACAACACCAAAGAATATCACTCCAAGAAATCATTGGAGGCCCAGCTAAAAGCTTCTGAGTTAGAGGCAAATTCTGAATCTGACTCAAATATAGGAGGGAAGGGGATTATCAATGTTGAACCTAGTGCCATTGTCTCTACCACCAAAGTCTATCCAAGCAAACCAGAAGAACCAGAGAAAGAGGAAAGCCTCATTCACTCATAGATTTGGGTAAAGGGGGCTTTGCTTCATTTCATTATCGATAGTGGCAGTCAGAATAACTTGATCTCATCAAAGGTCATCAATTAGTTGGACCTTTCAATGACACCACACTTGTATCCCTACACCATCGGTTGGCTTCAGTAAGGAAGAGATCTTTGTGTCAACCAACAGTGTCATCTTCCCTATGACATCAAGCCTTTCAAA
>CBVK0101178587.1:0-12462 GCA_900067695.1 Picea abies | reverse complement strand
TTTTGATATAACATTTTCTTCCAAATACTCTGAAATGCTTCACATTTGTCGGTCTTCCTTTCCATAAATTGTAGGGAGTCTTATCACTGTTACTTCTGAGCATTCCTCTGTTCGGGATATGAACTGTTATATGTACTGTCTGTGCCCAAAATATGTCACTCAACTTGGAATATTTCAATATGGTTATGGCCATTTCTTGTATTGTTTTGTTCTTTCTTTCGACAACTCCATTTTGTTGAGGTGTCCTGGTTGTTGAGAATTGTCTTTTTATTGTATGTTCACCACAAAAATCCATAAATTCCTTTGATGTAAACTCTCAACCATTGTCTGATCTCAAATACTTGATTTTCAAATCCATCTCGGTTTCAACCATCTCTTTGTATATCTTGACTTGATTTTCAAATCCATCTCGGTTTCAACCATCTCTTTGTATATCTTGAAGTGTTTGAATGCCTCTGACTTCTTCCTGAGAAGAAAACTGCAGTCATTATTGTGTAGTTATCAACTAGTAGCATAAAATATTGTTCACCATTTAATCTTTTCATTCTTGTAGGTCTGCACAGGTTAGTGTGTACTATCTCCAATGGTTTTGTCGTGGAGTACTCTTTTGATTTGAACTTGATCCTAGTTTTTTTAACTTGCAGACAATTCTCACATAGAGTATTTGTTGGCTTTGAAATATCAGGCATTTCTTTCACTACTTCCTTTCTGCTGATTTTGACAAGGTTATCAAAATTCATGTGACTCATTCTTCTGTACCAGAGCCAACTTTCATTTTCCTTTCCTAAGCAACATCTTTCCTTTCCAATTTCATTTAGAACATATATGTTGTTTGGAGTTCTTATAGTTGTAGCCACCAACTTTCCTAATCCTTCTTTCCTTATCTCACATTTTTCTTAGTCAAACAAAAGTTTGTGTCCTTGTTCACACATTTGACTTACACTTAGTAGATTGTGCTTCATATCTTCGACTAGTAGAACATTTTCTGCCTTGGCATCTTTGCTTCCAAGCTTGATTGTATGTATACCTATAATTCTGGTTGAGTTGTCATTTACAAATGAAACTGATCCATCTCGTTCCTTCTTTAGGGTCAGAAACCTATTCTTGTCACCTATTATATGCTTCGAACAATTGTTGTCAACATACCACCCACTTTTCTTATGTTGCGATTGTAGAGCAAGTGAGCATTCTTCAATGTTGAATTGATCATGCTTCCTTCTCCATATCCTCTGTGGTTCATGTTTGATATCTTTCTTTGGATTTCTTGGAGGAACAATCAATCTACAATCTTTGGTCATGTGTCCAAAATTGTTTCACTTGTAACACTCTACTTCATTACTTAGTGAACCAAAATTGTTATGATTTATGTTATGTACTTCATGTGACTTTCTAGGATAATTTTTGTTTGAATAGCCTTCATAGTTTCTTATGTTCTTGGCATAGGCTCTATAGTTTGTAGCTTTGTGTCCAAAATTGTTACAAGAATAACATAAATCAAGAAAAATAGTTTGATACCTAGATGTAGGGGATATTTTGAATGGTGTTGCTCTTCTGAAGCCTTCTTCTTCTTGAGATGTTGCTCATATTTGATTTTGTGTTCTGAATATTTTAGGTGGTCCAGTTCCTCCGTGATTTTATTCTTGAGCATCTCTGAATATTTATGCATAGTTTTTTTTTTTTTGTCTGCTTCTTGTTCTATCGTCTTGGAGCTCGAACCTCTCTCAATCTGCATCTGGTTGTATCCTAGCCCGAACCTGTCATAGTATGGCCTTTGAATGTTGATGATCTCATCCAATATTTTGGTGCTATTCTGTTGCACATATTTCTTTTGGAGATATTTTCTTAAGGTGACTATTTATGCTTCCAAGCTTTCAATCATCTTCTCATTTTCTTCTAACCAACTTCTGAGTGTTTCTTTAATCCTTTTGTCTTCTTCTACCTAGATTTTTAACTTCGTGATTATCTGCTCGATTTCTTTTGAGTTGGAATTCTCAGATTCTTCTTTCATCTTTAATTCTACCTTGAGTGACTTGTTTTTCTTTCTTTCTTTCCTCAGTTCTTCTAGGGCACCGATTAATTGTTCTTTGAGATTTGAGATCAACTTCGCCTTCTTCTTCAAAATTTTATTCATCATCATCATCTACTTCCATGAAGAATACTCTTTTTGAATCACTGTCACTATCATCATCCTCATCTGATGAGGAGTTGCCTTCCTTTGAGTAGAAACTTTTTTTGAAGAATTTATTTTTGTTCCTTCTCTTGTCTCCCTTTTTATTTTTATTTTTCTTGTTAGGATATTCTTCTTCATCACTACCTTTATTCTTAGCATAAGGAAATTTAGAATAAAAATGACCAATACCATCACAATTAAAAAATTTCAATAGAATCATACATTTGTACTTTTCAATTCCTCTTTTCAACTTTCTTACAAAGTTTGCCACTTCTTCATCGTCCTCTAAATAATCGTTGCAACTACAATCTAGTTTTGACTTTTGGTTGTTATGCTTCTTTATCTTCTTGGATGCCTTGAACATTGCTTCCTTTGTGACTGGTTTCTCTTGTTCTATCCTCATTTAATAAGTTGTGAATATTCCATGTAGCTCGTCCATGCTCAAATTGTTATGATTTGTTATTTCTTCTAGGGTTGATATCTTAGGATCAAATATCATAGGGAGAGGTATTAGAACCTTATGAATGACCATTGATTCATCAAATTCTTCTCCCAGTCATTTAATAACGTTCATTATTTTTTCAACGAGCAGAAAGTAGGTTGTAGTGTCTTCATCTTCCTTAATCTTCAATTGGTCAAACTTAGCTCTGAGGATTTGAAGCTTAGTTCCTTTGACTTTGGCATATTCTTCGTAAATATTTTGAATTTATCCCAAATATCTACTACTGACTTCCAAACTTCAAATCCCTGTGCCTATAAAAAAAAAATCATCCTTTTCTTCATGTAATACCCCAGCTTTGAGCCCCCATATTAAATAATGTATTTTTTTAATTTATGAAAGGATAGTGTGCACAAACAATTAACAGAGGTCAGTGTGCTTAGGAAATGTAATGTTTTGATCATTATTAATAATAAAATACATCACTGGTTGTCAGAAGGAAAAGGACAAGAGTTATAGAGGTTATGATTCCACGAGAGAGGGGGCTTAAGGGGCTAAGTATTTTATTATATTTTATTTACCCATAATTTTTTTCATTGAAAGAAGTGGTTACATGAGACTCTTGGGGAAGGCCATGTGGTTCTTGATTACAAAGAAATATAAATAAACTCATCTTTGGGTTGTTTCAGGGGGTTCACACCTTTCATTTTGTTCTCTCTCTCCATTCACTCTTTCACCCACTCCTCATTCCTCATTCATTTTGATCTTGGCTTGGGAAAGAAAAATGAATTGTTGGATATGAGCCATTGTTTTTTTGGCTATAATGACTGCTAATGTATTCCAACCATGAATTATTGCCTACATGTCTAAGATGTATTAATATGTGTTAATGTTTTCTCACAACTGTGAATCCTGAGAGTCCCAGCATGGATATTCTTGACCAGATACACTGGATCCTTGGAAGGAGGTGGAAAGCCTAATGGATTGCGTGGTAGATAAGGGGTTCCATTCTCTTGGGTTGTGCAGGATGGATAGAAGAGAGTCAGTGTACTTTGGATTGTTGTGTGTGTTGAGAATCCTATGAGAACTTGAGTGATGACTAGTTTGGGAAGCTAAGTGACACGCTCGGATGACCATACATGTGGGTTCATAACCTTGGCTCGGAGGTGACATTATTGTTGAGACTTGGAACAATAGTTCCTATGGATGGGTGGAATTTCCTTGGTCTAAAACTAGTTGGTGATTTGTTTCATTAAAGATAAGTTCTCTCTGTCATGGTTTTATTTACCTGTATATTTATTTCCATTGTGTATTAATTATCATCTTTGAGATTCATGTTTATAATGTGCATGCTTGTTGGTTATTTTTGTGTATGGAATTATATTCATTTATTTTATGTTGTAGCATGAATATTGATCTCTGCATGTGAATATTTCATGCCTCTTTATTAATTAAAAATTTATCAGAATTTGAAATTAGTTTATAAGCGAGTTTTGAAGTAGCGTGGCCAGCTTATGGGTGGTTGGGTATGTTACAAATTGGTATCAAAGCTTCTGGTTCAACACTAGACTGGTATGGGCTAGAAATTTTGCAAATTTTTCAAATTCATTGTGGCAGATTTGTCTGTTATGAATTGGGGGGGGAGCATGGAAAAAAACAGAAGTGAAATCCAAAAATTTGGGGGAGATATTCAGTTTCAATGTTCAGAGTAGTTGAAAGAAGTGATTTATGGCATCGATCTATAGATGCAAAGTTGAATTCGGCCTTGGAAGTCAAACTCCTGTGTGTTTCAAGGCAACTGTGTAGTTTCGTAGATCGACGGTCCAGATTAATTTGACCTAGAGGATCAACGGTCAACATTCAATCTTAGAGGTCCGAGAAAGGCGTTCGAGACAGGCCTTTGGGAAGGAAGTGTCAGAAGGACTTCAGAGTGATACATGAATAGAATATGATGGTCGAATCCCGAAAGAATGAGAGTTGTTAGATCAATCGGGATCATTCTCATCCATCAGATCTCTCTGGGATGTGCTTTCAGAAAAGAGTTGTTGGAAGATCTCATTCAGAAGAGTTTTGATGGTATCAAAATGGAATATTCTTTGATACCCTCTGGTCAGAGCAGAGAATACTACCTAATATTCTAAACTCCAAGTGATAATGTATCGAAAGTGAATATTCTTTGATACCCTCTAGTTGCAGCAGTGAAACTTCATCAACCTTCTGAAATCCAAATGAAAAGTTCTGATGGTATTGAAAGGGAATATTCTTTGATACCCTCTGGTTGGAGCAGAGAATATTACCTAATATTTTGGACTCCTAGTGATAAGGTATCGAAAGGGAATATTCTTCAATACCCTCTAATCGGAGCAGTGAAGATTGCCTAATATTTAGAACTCCAAGTGATGAGTTCCAATTTATCGAAAGGGAATATTCTTCGATACCCTCTTTCGGAGTCCAATTTGAGTCTGATTCTTCATCACTATGAATGGTAACCTTTGAAGGACGGTCCCAATTTATTCTGATTTTAATAACAACGGTGCAGATTGCCCTGTAGGAAAAATTGCTCCACAGTGTCAAACAAAAAAATGTAAGTCTGGAGCCATTTTCTTATTTTGGCCATAACTAGAGCATATTAAGTCATATTTGAATGAAACTTATGGTTTTTTTCTGCAAATATGAGCTCTAAAAAAGTTCCATATAGGGCCATTTCCCATTTCGGCTCAGATTTGTCAAAAACGGTGAAATAGTGGTTTTTAAAGATCTGGGTCCAGATCATTGGCAGAGGTCCAGATTAAGCTTAAATTCATTGAAAGTGTCCAGAAAGAAGAAAAAAAAATAACCCACGAACGAACTGAATAAATCCTAAGGGGATTAGAAGGGGGATGCTGAAATAGGCCAAAATCCACTATTTCAGGCCACTTTTTTTAGATTTTTGAGATTTTTGGAGGAAAAGTGACCCTAGATCGCAAAAATGAAATTTTTTTATTTACTCAACATTTTATACACTCATCATGAAATCACAACTTTGGTTTAGTGAAATTTTTCCAGAAGTGCACAGATTAAGAGATAGCCAATTTTGCCAAAAATTCTAAGTTTGGAAAAAGAGGTGCAAAAGGGCAAAGTTGGCATTTCCATATTGCTGCAGGTTTTTACTAGAGTATCACATTGAAACTATGCAAGTTGATATGAATTCCTTGTCATTTTAATTATATATGCCTCATATAGAAGTTTATCTATTTCCTGACATATTTTCTTATGCAGTTGACTGAAGTTAGCATTTCAATAAAATTTCACCCGTAGAGAAAATGCACAAATGGGGGTGAAAGTGGTTCTTTCAGGAAGCCATAAATTTCAGCTCAGAAATTTGATTGGGGAAAGAGTATAGTATTTGGAAAGATTATTCAGAGGATAATTACCTGGAACTGTTAGAATTGGGATATTTGTGATATAAATATTCATAAATTGCGCAGAAAAAAGGACATGTAGCATTAATTGAATATTTTTTATGATATGCATATTTCTAACAAAAATGGTTGTTTCCACATTTTGCAGAATTAGGGGGTATAAACATATCATTTCAGTATAAGAATGTGTATTCAATAAATGGAAGAAGGAGAGGGATCTTACAATCATGGTACAGAGGCCAAAGGACAAAATATCATTGTTGGTAATGCAAAGACGGAATCAAATGGACACAAGGGCAGAGGAGAGAAAGAAATATTAATAGAGACTATGAGAAGCCTGAGAATAGAAGTACATATCTAAAAAGAAGACAATGAGAGGCTGATGAGAGAACAAAATCAGATAAATTCTCAAGTGTTGCAAAGCTTAAATCAGTTGCAGAGGCAAACGAAGAATGGATCAAACTCAAGACGGAAGAGGGAAGATATCATGAAAGAAGAGATAACTACATAAGATTTGGTTATTCAAGAAGTTCTAGTAGAACTCATAAACACCACTCACCTCACTCAACAAGGAAATTTTATGCATATGAATATTCCATAAGTATCCCATAGTTGTCTCCTATTAGGCACCAAAGAAGAAGACATGAATTGGACAGTTTGCAAGGAGAGTTGAGGAATCTTAAGCCACCATCCTTTGATGGTGAAAGAGAAAGGGAAGATGATGTTGAAGCATGGTTTCTTGGACTCAAGAGGTAGCTTCAATTTCATAATTGCTCATCAAACCTAGAATCCATAATTTCCACTTACCATCTACATGGAAAAGTTGTTATCTAGTGGGATTAACTTAAGAAAGTTGAGCACATAAATGAGAGTAGGATCACTTGGAAGAAATTCAAGAAATATTTTCAAAAGGAGTACCTTTCAAAGAACTTATATGACAATAAAATGCAGGGCTTCTTTGAACTTAGGCTGGGAAGCAAGACCATGGCAGAGTATGAAAAGAAGTTCTAGGGACTACTAAAGTATGTGGGGTTTATAAAGGATGAGAAGGTGAAAATACATTGGTTTTTTAGTGGACTTCCTTCATTTTATAAAGAGAACATTAAATATGATGATCTCAGGACACTAACTGAGACCATTGGGAAGGATAAGTACCTGTATGAACAAGGAAATGGCAGAGATTCTATGCATAAATATTGGAAGCATAAGAAAAAGGAGAAGTTTGACCAGAGAAAGAAAGGATTCAAACCTCCTTTCAATAGAAATAGCCCAAATAAAAATCAACCAGACTAGTTTTCTAAGGATGAATCCAAGAGAGAAGACTCCTTCGAAAAAAGGGGAAGACCACCAATTCAATGTTGGGGATGCAAAGAAGATCACTTGTACAAGGATTTCCCTCATAGAAAAGACAAAGTGAAGATCATGCACAATATCCAAGAGGATACAATAGTAGCATACATGGGAAGAATATATACAGCCTTAGATGATCGACAAGAAGAGTACCAATCCAATATGATCGAGGTGGAAGGTAAGATCATTAGTCAACCTATTGTTATTTTAATTGATTCAGGAGTAAGTCATTGTTACATTGATCCTAAAATAGTGGATAGATTACATTTATTTTTTTTTTTTTTTTTTTTTGGGGGGGTGGGGGGACAGAGAAGAACATAAGTCAAACCCCCAAATTATGAACATATTTTGAGTTTCAGTGCTTAGAGTAGTGAACAAATTGATTTATGGATTCAATTTGTAGTTGTAGACTCAAATTTGTCCTTGGAAGTTGAATTCCTGTGTGCTTCATGGAGACTGTGTAGTTTTGTATATCGACGGTCCAAATTAATTCGACCGTGAGGATCCACAATTAAGATTTAATCATAGAGGTCCAAGAAGGGTGTTCACGATAGGCCTTCGAGAAGGAATTTTCATAAGGACTTCGGAGCTGGGAATGAGGTTGAGTCTGAAGGGAAGAGTCTGATGACAAGAGCTCGAAACAACAAGAGTCATTAGATCATTCATATTCATTCACAGTCGTAGATATCTTGGAAGGATGGATTCATAAGATCTAAATTTAGACATAATTTGGAGGTCAAAAGAAGAGAATATTGATAGTAGAATCTCAAAAGAACAAGAGTTGTCATATAATTTAGGATCATTCTCGACCATAATATCTCACAGAGATGTTCTTTCGGAAAAGTGTTTTCGGAAGATCTCCTTCAGAAAAGTTTGGATGGTATCAAAAGGGAATATTCTTCTATACCTTCCTTTCAGAGTAGTGAAGCTTCGCCAAATGAAAAAATATTCTTCTATACCTTCAGTCATAATAAAGAGGCCAAAGGACAAAATATCAATTTTGGTAATGTAGAGACAGAACCAAATGGACAAAAGGGAAGAGGGGAGCAAGAAACATTAATAGAGATTGTGAGAAGCTTAAGAATAGAAGTAAAGAGATATAAATAAGAAAATGAGAGGATGATAAGAGAAAACAATTAGATAAATTCTCAATTGATACAAAGCTTAATTCAATTGCATAGGAAAACAAAGAATGGATCAAACTCAAAATAGGAGGAAGAGGGAAGATATCATGAAAGAAGATATGACTACAGAAGGGTTGGTTATTCGAGAAGTGCTAGCAGAAATCATAGACACCACTCACCACCTTACTCAACAAGGAAATTTGATGCATCTAAAGATTCCATAAGTAGTCCAAAGGTGTCTTTTGTTAGGAACCAAAGAAGAAGACATGAATTAGAATTTTTGCAAGGAGAGATAATGAAGCTTAAGCCACCATACTTTGATGGTGAAAGAGAAAGGGAAGATTATGTTGAAGCACGGTTTCTTGGACTCATGAGTTGTTTTCAATTACATAACTACTCATCAAACCTAGAATCCAAAATTAACACTTACTATCTACATGGAAAAGTTTTTATGTGGTGGGATCAACTTAAGCAAGTTGAGCACATAAATGAGAGCATGATCACTTGGAAGAAATTTAAGATTTTTTTTCAAGAGTACCTTTCATATCACTTCTATGACAAGAAAAAGAAAGAGTTCTTTGAACTCAGGATGGGAAGCCTAAACATGGTAGAGTATGCAAAGAAGTTCTTGGGACTTCTAAAGTATGTGGGTTTATAAAGGATGAGAAGGTGAAAATACAAAGTTTTTTAAGTGGAATTCCTTCATTTTATAAAGATAAGATTCAATATGATGAGACCAAGACACTGACTGAGACCATCAAGAAGTCTAAGTACCTATATGAGCAAGGAAAGGGAAGAGAGTCCTTGTAGAAATCTTGGAAGGATAAGAAGAAAGAGAAGTCTAACTAGAGAAAGAAAGGATTCAAACCTCCTTTCAATAGAAATATTCCAAATAAAAATAATCCAGAATAGTCTACTAAGGATGAATCCAAGAGAGAATACTCCTTGGGAAAAATGGGAAGACCACCAATCCAATGTTGGGATGCAAAGAAGATCACCTGTACAAGGATTTCCCTCACAGAAAAGACAGAGTGAAGACCATCCACAACATCCAAGAGGCTAGAACGGTAGAAGGCATGGGAAGAATATATGAAGCCTTAGAAGATTGACAAGAAGAGTACCAATCCAATGTGATTGAGGTGGAAGGTAAGATCATTAATCATCTTGTTTCTATTTTAATTGATTCAGGAGAAAGCAATTGAGACATTGATCCTAAAATAGTGGATAGATTACATTTGGAGAAAAGTAAGATTTAAAAATCAAGTTTGGTTCAGCTAGCCACTGGAACCAAAATGAGGATCAATGAGATGGTCAGAGGTTGTTCCATAAGTATTAACATAGTGAATACTAATGTTGATATAAATATTATACCATTCGATCTTATGATGTTCTAATTGGAATGGAGTGTTTGTACAAGCATAATGTTGTCCTCAATTGTCATAAAAATACATTTACATGTATTGATGAAGAAATCAAACATAGCACCATGAATGGAGTTCCAAGACCCATTTCTGTAAGGGATATTTCATCCTTACAACTGAAGAGATTTTTCAGGAAGGGATGTCAATTATATGTATCCCATGTGGAGGAGCCAAAAAAGATAAACATGCCAATCCTTGAAGATTATTAAACACTGTAAGAGTTTGAAGATGTATTCCAAGAAATATCATGGTTTCCACCAAAGAGGGAGATACATTTCTCTATTGATTTAGTACGAGGAGCTGCCCCATTATAAAAAACTCCTTACATAATGAGTATAGAATAATTAAAAGAATCACAAATGCAGTTGGAAGAATTGTTGAAGAAAGGGTACATACGTCCAAGTGTTTCACCTTGGGGAGCACCAATAATCTTTGTTAAAAAAAGGGATGAAACATTGAGGATGTGTATTGACTTTAGACAACTGAATAAAGCCACTATGAAGAAAAAATACCCACTACCCATAATTGATAACCTCTTTGATTATCTAAGAGGGGAAAATATATTTTGAAAGATAGACTTGATATTAGGATACCACCAGGTAAGAATCAAGGAAGAAGACATCAATAAGACAACCTTTAGAATCAGTTATGGGCATTATGAATTTGTAGTGGTTCCATTTGGACCTTCCAATGCACCAACTGTCTTTATGTTCTTAATGAATGGCATATTCATAAATTATTTGGATAAGTTTGTCATGATATTCTTAGTTGACATACTTATCTATTCTAAGTCAGAAGAAGAGCACAAACAACACTTAAGGTTGGTGTTGCAAGTGTTGAGGTAACATTAGTTGTTATTTTTACCAATAACATATCCATTACTTAGGACACATTATTTTAGGACAAGGCATAGTAGTGTATCTAGAGAATATTGAAGCCATTAGAGGATGGCCAACACCCAAGAATGTTTTAGAATTCAGATATTTTATGGGATTAGCTGGTTACTATAGAATATTTATAGTAGTGTTCTCTAAGATTGTTCATCCCATCACTTATTTGAAAAATAAGGGAATTAAATTTGAATGGAAAACTAAGTGTGAAGAGAACTTTAATTTGTTGAAAGAATTGCTTACTAGTGCACCTATTTTAAATATTGTGGACCCAAATGAAAGTTTTTTGGTATGTATAGACCCATGCAAGGAAGGAATTGGTGGAGTCATCACTCAAAATGGATGTGTCATTGGTTATGATTCCAGAAAAATTAAAGAACATGAGAGACACTATGCCACACATGAATTGGAACTTACTTCCATTGTTCATGCATTGAATATGTGGAGGAATTATCTCATGGGAAAGAGATTTGAATTAAGAACAAACCATAGTGTTTTGAAATATATTTTTGAACAACCAACCTTGAATGCTAGGAAAACGAGATGGCTGAAATTTTTAAGTGAATATGATTTTTACATCAAGCATATCAAAGGAAAAGAAAATAAATTTGTTGATGCACTTAGTATAAGAATAAATCTCATGCATGTTGCATCCATTAGTATGCATCAATAATATTTAAAGAGAAGAATTTCAAATGTTGTTGCTACAGATCAACATTACCTATAGGTAAAAGAAATCTTACAACAAGAAAATGTACAGTAGAAAATTAAAGAATATGAGATGAAGGAAGAAATATTACTTATGCATAAAAATAGAATTTATGTTCCTAGTTATGGAAAACTTAGGAATTTGGTATTAAAAGAAATGCATATTGTTCCATATGTCAGATATTCGGGTTACTAGAAAACAATTGTTGCAGTAAGAATCCAATTCTTTTGGACAAGAATGAAGAAAGATGTTGTTGATTACATTTCCAAATGTATGGAATGTCAGAGACTGAAGGCTGAGAATAGCCACCCAACAAGTTTCTTGCAACCATTACCAATTCCATAGAAGAAATAGGAAGTAGTGACTGTTTATTTTATAACTAAATTACTTACGACAAAAAGGAAACATGATTCAATAATGATAGTGGTTGATAAATTGACAAAGGTTGTTCATTTTGTTATTGTAAAAATGACTCATAAAACAACTAATATTGCATAAATTTACATGAGGGATATTGCTAGGTTGCATGATATACCTAAGGAAATTGTTTCAGACAAAGATATAAAGTTTACTTCAAATTTTAGGAGGGGATCGTTTAAAGGATTTGGTACAAATATGAACTTTAGCACAACATATCATCTACAATCAGATGGGAAGATAGAGAGAGTCAACCAATTAATTGAATACATGTTGAGAATGTGTGTGATGGATAATCCATCTAAGTGGTGTTAGGGACCTAGCTTCCCTAACTCCTCAAGTAGGTAGAATTTCCATGTAATAAAGTTCAATATTAATAAGGCCTAGTAATAAGGAAGAATAATTCAAATATAAGAAGACATAATAGAGGCTTTTGCTTCTAGAATATATTGTTGGAAGATTGGTTGTTGTCATTGATGTCAACCCTAGTCATGGGTTTTGGACCGCAAGATTGATGAAGGTATTTGGATATGAAGGAAAA
>CBVK0101178548.1:0-14187 GCA_900067695.1 Picea abies | reverse complement strand
TCCTTTCCTCATTCTCCTCAACGGGCTAACAATTGACCCAGATTAGGGAGTGCTCCCTCAAAAGGGGCATCAGAGCATTGGAACGCTCCCTGAGAAGGTTAAGGGGAGCGCCAGTGCTTCAGAATTGGGCAACGCTCCTACAGAGGGGTGAAGAAGCGTTATAATTCTCCTGAGGCCTTATAGGGGAGCGCCAGCACCCCTAAGACTGTTTTAGGGGAGCGTTCACCCTCCAAACTCTTGATTGAAAAGCCCTTTTCAGGTGTTAAGAGATGTTTGACTCCAATGAACCAATTCTCTTCCTTCAAACTGAGTACATGAGATGTTTCAAGTGCCTCCTTAGTGTCGTCATCGTGATAGGATGATTCAACAACATTTGCGACACTTTGTAACCAACTTGCAACACTTGTGAATGTTGTAAGGAAGTTGCGACACTTACGACAAGTGAGAAGCATATGCGACACTTATCCAGTTGAGTGATTTTGATGTGTAACACACCATGTTGTGAGGGTGGACTGAGACAGTCGCTCACGAAGATTTTAAGGGGCGCGCAATAAGACGAATTCCTTATTCCTTAGAATCCCTTAGTCTCTCACAAGTTCGACCAAGTGGAGTGTTGACTCCAAAGGTCAAAAAAACTTCTAAAACTAGTCAAAGGAAGGTGGCACCCTTGGAGGATGAAGGTGCATCTTGAAGGGGACGTTGTGTAATTAATAACTTGAGTAAATAAATCTAGGTGGCCTAGAAAACATTGAAATGATTAGACCTTGTTGGATTAAATTAATTAATTAAACAATAAAGTATTAATTGAAAATCCTAAGAAGAGTCTAATCCTAATTTTAAGATTAAGCCTAAGTTTGAGTTTAATTAGGAGACTAAATAAAAATATTAAATAAATTAAAAGGATTGAGATAAATCAATTTCTAGGAAAAAGTGAGAAAAAAATATAAAGATTGGATAAAATAATAAAAGAGATTTCTAAAATAGAAAGAAATAAAATATGAGAGAATAGTTGTACACATAGAATAATATCTAGAGTCAAGCTACCACTAGTCTAACTAGAAGAAGACTCATAAACCAAATCTAGCTAAGATCTAGTTAGGAGACACTCATTAAATGAGAATTTGGGTAATAAAGGGACAACTAAGAGTGAAAATAGGAACACATTGGGGAATGTGAGGGAAATTGATTTTTATATAAAATAAAATGGTAATTACTTGTGAAACTTGGGGAGAGTGTGACAAGTGTGTGGGTGAATATTAATAATTAATTTAATCTAAAAGGTTAATTATTTTTGCATGAGGACATGTGTCAGTGAAGAAATTTCTATAAAACAAATGGTGAAGAAGAAAAATGGATCTCACTTACTCTTGGTAAGGTTATGTTGCCAAAATTGTTTTGACTGAGTTTTACTTGTGAGAGTTGGGATTTCAAGCTTGAGAAAGAGTGGAAGCTCTTCCTTGTGAGGCAAGCTTGAGAGCTATTGTGTTTTGGGTTCTTGTGTATGGTCCCTTTGTGTCTCGGGAGCTAAGGGGAAATAAGAGTAACCCTAGCATTAGTATTTTTCTATTTCCATTCACACTTTCATAAGTTTAGAATTACATATAAATGTTGTAAAATAAATTGCAAAACGTAAGTTGAAAAATTGATGGGTCACTCTAAAATTAAATATTAATTCCAGAGTTTGCCACATATTTTTTATGCTTCTGAAAACTAGAATATCATGCCTATGCAAATTTCTAGTTCAATGAATTACCTGATTTAGCAAATTCACCCTTGAACGACTGCCAAATGGAACTAAAACTTAAGTTGACAAGACATCCCATCGCTGATGAGGTATTCCTTTAGGTGGCACTTAAATCTTATTAAACTATGGTTGACATTTAGTAACAAACCTGAGCATAATTTTAATCTAGGAATGTAACTTCACTTGCGCAGTCACAAGCTTAATTAGCAGCCAATCGTATCGATTGAATTATCGTTGGCACAAGGAATTCGATAATGGTGTTCTAGTCAGAGTGAATGGGAGTTAATATCCACCTCTTGCGACGTCTCGCCTCATCACTCTTCTAAAAGAGAACATAATTATATTATGGTTATATTACTTACCTTCTTAAACCAATATTAAATCAGATTGTTAAGGGTTAAATCAGATTGATTATCTCATCTAAGTAATGTGATTTATAACTCTAAATACCTCTAGGAATAGATTGACCCTAGGGATTCTTTTTACTTAAATGCACAAGGATAAAATTTTATTGTTACATGTGAATTATTTGATCACTTGAATACCATCCAATCTTGAGTTTAAGATGATTATAAGTATTATGATTAATTTAAGAGGTAAACTCATTAAATTACCTTAGAGATGAAATCTTATATCCATTTTTAGAATAGAGTGGTAATGATTTTTGGAGAATCATTTTTAAATGGTAGCATCTTTAATAAATAGATAGAATGGATGACCGGATTTACAATTTAAGTTAACGAGTAAATAATAATTATAATAAATTTGATAATCTCTACCACTTGTTTTGTTTATGTTCCAATGAGTTAGAAGGATTGAGTTCCCTTATGTTAAAATTAAGGGATGATGAAAGTGATAGTATTGCACTAAGTTACTTTATGATAATAGATACATGAAATTTCCATTGTTTTGTTATTGTGATAGAATACAACCTTATTATTGTATACCATTACTTCATAAATAATTGAATGCACATCTTGTAGATTTGGAAGAATTACAAAATCATCATGATGTTTAGGAAGTAGTTACTAATTGAGAATTTTATGATGAGTATTACAATTAATTGAATAGCATAGATCATTTAGTACTATCAGGTTAGAGGAATTAATGTATAGATTCTCTACTTCATACTAAGTGGAAATTATTGTTTTCATCATAATAAAGGTTATATTATGTTTCTCGGTCAATTACTCTTGATTATTGCAAATTTTTTGATAAATCGTAATAGATTATTCTATGGTTCCTTGATGAATTTATGGTTAAGTTTTATTGTTGATACTAGTCTTGAATTTGGAATAGGATTGGGGTTATGGGAATTATATACCTCCTTGTTCCTCAGAAAAATCGTCAGTCCTGAGACCTTAAATGGTCAAAATCAATCGGAAGAATCCTGGACTTGATCGTTGATTATGTGTCTTGGAGGTCCTAACCTTGCAGGATAGGTTGGGCGAGTAGATATCTTTGTTTTCTTTATGTGATATGGTTGATCTTGAATAATAGTGATGTTGTGTTCAGGTTTTTGTTTTGTATTAATGTTTGTATGTAATAGTGATTGTGTAATTATTAATGTATGTCATTGTAGCATTTCACTTGTTCTATCTGGTGTTAAAAACAAAACATTTATTTACCACTATTGTACTCACTTATTTGATGTTTTAATAGAGGGGTTGTGATCATATCTTCTTCCTAACTCCTCACTTGATAATAGCCCAGTATCAATTCAATATTGGAAAATGTTCTTTCACCTTTAACCTAGTCAAATAGATCATCAATCCTTGGAAAATGATATATGTTCTTTAAAATGACCTTATTAGGTTCTTGGAAATCAATACAAAGCCTTAAGTTTCCACCTCTATTTTTCATAAAAATACGCAGGGCTCCCCAAGTTGACAAACTTGGGCCTATATACCCCTTCTTTAACAACTCTTCAAGATTCATCTACAACTCTTTCAATTATAGTGTCCCCATTCTATAAGAAGGGGAAATTTTGGGGGCTATATATCACACATTGGCTAATTTTCCATGCTTTTTCCAAAATAAATATTCATCAATTTCTATTTTTTCTAAAAGTGATTCACCCAAATTCTATAGAATAAATTTCTTTTACCCTAAAAATAATCCAAATTTTATAGAAACTATATAAAATCCTTATAAATTTGAATATTTTTACAAAAGTATCGCCAAACATTTATACTTTGAATATTAAGGACTAGTAAAATTTACCAAGGTTTCTACATTCTAAGATAAATTTTCATCCTTAAAATTATCCCTATCTGTAAGGTGTCTTGGACACTAGGGAAAATCTTGACACCAAATCAACAAAGAAATCAATGTATGTTCTTGGTGGAAATCTTGGGGGTTCCCAAAAACATATTCAAAATCCCTCAAGACTGGATGATCTTCAATACATGCCACTTTAGCTCTGGTTGTCTCTTCGATATCAGCTGCAAAAATTTGACATCCCTTCCTGAAGATCTTTTTCAATTGCATGGTTGAAATTTCTCTCACAACTACAAGTCATGAAACTCCTTGAATATTTCCTTGTTGTCCTTCTTCATCGAGACAAATGATTTTCTTGTTATAATAATCTAGGACAACATGGTGTTTCTCTAACCAATACATTCCAATTAGACAGTCATATGACCCCAGTGGTATGATGTTCACATCTACCTTTTTGTTGAGTCCATTCATCTCTTAGCCCTTGTGGCTAACTAAACTAACCAAGATTTCTTATGCTTACTCCTTTGCAATAACTAAACTAACCAAGATTTCTTATGCTTACTCCTTTGCAAGTGAAATATTTCAACAATGTTAGAGTTTATGTAACTATGGTTAGCTCCAGAATCAATTAAAATTGTTATGAGATGGTTATCAATATTACCTTCCACTTCAATCATGGGGGACTGATACTCTGCTTGTTTTTTGTCTAGGGCTGCATAAATCATTAGCATGCTTCCTCCCATGTCTTTGATTATTTAATCCTCCTAGATATTATGGATAGTTCTTATTATTTCACCTTTGTGAGGGAATTCCTTATAGAAGTGATTTCCCTCACATCCCCAAGATTGTATAGGATACTTCCTTGGCCTTTCCACAAATAAATTTGTTGTCTTGTTCTCATTTTGGGTTGACTTCCCTTGTTCATTTTCTTATGATTTGTTCTTAAAAAAGGGTGGCTTAAAAAATTTCTCCCTTTGATCCCTCTTTCCTTTCATCTTGTCATTACGATATTTTTGCAAGAATTCCCCCCCTCTGCTATGCTCAGATGATTTTCTCTCCTTATGGTATCCTCCAAATTTCTAGGGTTATCATAGTGTACATTGTCACTATATAAAGACGATAAGCCACTCATAAACCTTTGGATTTTTACCTTCTCATCCTTTATGAAATCAAAACATCCTACATTCTTCAACAAATCAAAGAACCTCTTCTCATATTCATCCATTATCATGCTTACCAAATTAAGTTCAAAGAAATATTTCATTTTCTTCTCATAGTAATGATCATAAAAATATTTCTCTTCGAAATAACCTTTGAACTACCTCAACGAGACCTTCTTCTCATCAAGGTGTTTGGTTGGCTTAAGCCGATTCCACCACATGGATTCCTTTCCTTGCAAGTGGTAGGTTGTGATTCATGTTTCTACCCTTGAGGGATAATCATGCATCTAGAAATATTTCTTCATTTCCAATAGTCATACATCGACCTCTTCTCCCTTCCTATGCTCACCATTAGAAGTTGATGGCTTGATTTTTAGGAGTTCACCTTGCAAGATGTTTGCCTCATTCCTTCTCCTCTGCTTCCTAATAGGAGGAAAAATTGGGATGCTCCTTGGCCTTGAAATTGCATGACCTATCCTAGTGGATTTACCTAGGGAATGATGGTTCCTACTCATACCCCTTTATTTCTTGTCATTCCCATGCTCATCCCTTTTTTCTATGGGATCTATATTTTTTCACTTTTCTATCATTATCTACTTGCTTTGTGCCAGAGTATTTATTTTCTTGACTCCGCAACATTTTAGACTCTGAAATATCTCTTCCTGGGATTTCATAATATTCTCATTATATTCCCTATAACTATGCACTTATCTTTGCAAGATTCTCATAGTTACATTCCCATGTCTGTCTCTTGTCCCATTAGACTCTTTCTGAGCATTTCTCATGCTGACATGTAGTGCTATTAATTCATCTTCATGATTGTAGGACCCTTGGGAATCCTCCATGACTTCAGTTATCATAAAGGAACCAAATTTCCTTCTCATAACTGTAATTTTGCAAGAAAATGAGCATGCAAATAAATTTACGTTAGAAAAAAATATATACATACACAATTTTGGAAAAGAATGCATAATTTTTTATTCTCTTTAATTCCACCATTCATATTATTTTTCATTGACTATAACTTATACTACTTATATCATTTTTTTGGTTTTATATACGAATTCTCCTCCTCAATACCTTTCAGAAGACTATTCATTTTCCCAAAATGAGTTTCAATATGAAATTTATGGTCTTTAGAAGTTTTGATTGTTTCCCCCTTTTAGCACTAAATGCTACATGAGTCTTCTCTTCCATCTTGTATAATTCAGGTACCCAAATTTCAATTCTGGCTCCATAAATGTCTTCTATGGTCCATGATATTTCCATAGAATGCTCTTATACCACAAACTAACTTATGAGCAAGGATTTATGCCCTATGGAAGTAAATTGGTGCCCAAATTATACCCTTAATTGTTTCAGTTGTAAATTTATCATACAAGCTCTTTTTTGTGCTCAGGAGAGGTTGTTCAGAATATCTCCTCAATCTCCTTTATTTTAATGACTTTTGACTACATAAAAACATTGTTTAGGGCTTCAAAATGCCCCCATAACCTTAATACCTTCAAAGGAACTATAATTTTCCTGACAATTTAACTAATTAATTCTGACAAAAATGTTAATATGGCATTTTGGGTCCACATGACACCTTGAGGTGATGCCACATCAGCCCCTTAGCCACCTTCGCCTCTCCCTATCAACATTTATAATCTTCCTCCTTATATTCCCTCTTCTTCTCCTTCCTCTCTTTTACCTTTATGTTGACCTTTATAATTAATAAAATATTAATATTTTTAATTAAGAGCCCACCTGTACTGACTGCCCACCTGGAACACATCTAACCTTGGATGGGACAAGGGTCCCACCCTATATTTCAAACCTACACCTACCACCCTTTCGTTGGTTGCAGGAATGGGTAGGTCCCATCCCTCACCATTTTCCTTGCCACAAGAAACTTGCATTCTCTGTTCAGACATCAAAGATGATCAGGGAGGATCAATGATAGATGATCCTTTTCGCATCACCAACATTCTCAAGTGTTAACACCCCCTCCATAATGTGACACCAAAAATACTCACTAATATGTGGCACATTTACACTGTTTTTTCATCTCTGAAGACCTTTGGAAAACCACTTTGTGAGAGATTTGATACCACTTATGGTATTGGCTCACCACCCCACTCATGTGGCTCCCATGTCACTTTTCGGGACTGTTACTGCACATTGCAGACCCTTCCATTGTCGCATGCCACTCCACCACCATGGATTTCCACTGTGGAACTACCACCATGGCATTCCACATCACCCGCCATGTGGCCTCTATGTCGTGCTGACATCATGGTATGGAAAAATTCCCAATTTTCCAAAATTTCAAAAATTCCCAAATTTTTCAAAATTCATAATTTTGAAATTTCCACCATGGCCACCATGAAAATATGAAATTAAGCATTCTATGGCCAATGTTTTGGCCCTGGGAATGCAATTCAACATATGCACCTGAAATTTAACACTCCCACATCGAATTCTCAATGAATTTCACTTCAGAAGTTGAGGATTTTACCCAATTTCACCCAATGTTTCCATGAATATCCTGCAAATCCAAAAATAAACCAATTACAGGTTGAAAAAAACTCATTCAAAGGTGAAAATTGGGGACTTTTAATCTCTGAACTCAAATTTCACCAAAATTTTCAATAAATACCCAAACATTCCCTAGGAAACTTTTAACAAACATTGTGTAGACATTCTCTACACTTTTAATCTGCAATTCCATATTTTGCATGTTGGTTCTGGACCCTGCAGGCTTGGTGTTTAATTTGTGGCTCTAATACCACTATGTAACATTCCGCATCCTAATCGAGGAACATTACTTATGGAAAATACATAAAAGTAAAAAACAATTCTAACTAATTTCTTGTAGCTTACCAACTATGAATTATACACATATTTAACTAGATTCCCATAACCATAATTAAACGCACATAAAACATTCTAAATGAACATAATGCAGATAATAAATCATCTACAACAACACATAAATCCATTCTCATGCATAGGGTAAAAGCACAACCATGCAACCATAAGATAACTCAAAAAATATATGAACACTTATCTTTTTAAAACGTTTGTGCAACTGGATGTTTGTGACAAAAATTCCACCCAACCATAGACTTGTTTTTTTATATCTCAATAGAAATTCACCACCATGTTGGTTCTAGGAAAACACAATAAAATATTGTCTCTCGCTGCCCACTCAGCTCAAATTTCCTACAACCCATTGGTATTCTCTTACAACTACCTCAAATTTTCTCTAGCGCTCTTCCTCTTGACTTTCCCAAATGAAGTAATTTACCCCTTCACTAATCTCAATCCATCGACAATCCCATTCATTTATCATATTCTCTCTAATGTAGGTAACCATGAATATCTCTGCTAACAAATCAAGAGAAATCACTACTAGGAAAATTACCACTACAAACAACAACAATCACTTGTTGTTACAGTGCAACGCACACAACAGTTCCATTAGCACATGAAATGTTTAGGTGTCAAAAAATTCTAACCTTAGTCCATGTAAGAGTCTTGGTATCATGATAGTTTTCATCATCATGAAAGAAATAGGGATAAACATTGGTCACACTAGGTACTTCTTTGGTGGTTGCATGATGTTTGAGGGTTGATTAAACTGCAAAATGTTGTATATTTTTCATGCGCTACAAATTGTTACATGTTTTATGCATTTCCAACTCTTTGCATCATTAAAACCTACAAAATTTGTATCCTAAACCATGGCCATTTTCAATTTTGTTATACAAAAGCAACAATTTACAGTTTTCTCTTGTAAAATTAACATTATCCACTATATTATTGTGCATTGCAAACTCTGTGCTGCAAACTGTGCAGTGAGAAATTGGTGTTGCGAACCCTCTGTTTTCTGATAAATTAAACCCTCCTTAACTGAGATTCATCTACGCCCGATGTTTTAACCTCTCAACTCATATGTTTCTCCTCAGACGTGGAAAATATTGCAAGTCTTTCATAAAAATCTAGTTCAATTCATGTTGCAAACTGGCGCTGCTAACTTAACTAGTGTGCTGCAAACCCTCTATTCTACACAACGCTACTTCAATTTCTACTTATCTGCAGTTTTCATCTAAGTTAAATTTATGTTCTTCTTTTCTCACCTCTTACTTGCAGCCTGTTCATCCTCAAACTATTGTAATGGATATGATTATAGCCAGAGTAATGATTTTTGGGTCTTGAGCTGAGGTTACCATATTCATATGATTTATCCAAGGTTACTTCATGTTCCAAGAAGTTTATAGCAGGTTTTGGAAGCATTTCCCAGCTTGTCATGCAAGTTTTAAAAGACGAAATAAATTTTAAATGTAAACAGACACCTACAAGAAACTTTGCAGCACGTGCTATCAAAGGCGTTCTGAACTAGTATTTTGGGACAGTTTGCAACAAATTAGTACACAACAAAGTCATGTTTTCATCATAACCTTTTAATACCGATATGGGTTCTTATGAAATTTTTTTGGACATGAATCATAATGTCATGGACCTGCTGACCAAAAATCAACCCGACCCAGTTCGTCGTTTGGGAGAAAATTTGAAATCATCATGTACAGGAAAGTTTTCAGCAAATCCTGAAATTGCAGTGCAAACTCTAACAATTTGATAAATACGAGTTGTAGGAGGGCTTCCACCTGTCTAAGCGGGTTAGAATGGTTTCCTAAGAGGGTTTTGGACATGAGGGACATGTTTTCTATCACCATATCAAGCAATATGACATGTTTCAATTTTTTTTTATCACAATAGACAAGATCCAAAAAAAATAGGAGCTAGGTGGATTTTATGTTTCACCTTGATGTAATAGCTCCTAGAGAAAGGGAATCCAATGAAACCACTTTGGATTTGACCTATTTAAAGTAGGAAGGATTTATACACTATAGATAGAAATGGTTTTGTTGAGGAAAGGGTTGGATTCATGATCCAAGAGAGGAGAGAGCTAGAGGAGCAATTTAGTTGCTCATTTATAAGCCCGAGGGCCTATTTGTAATCAACATTTATGCTATTAAATATTTATGAGAGTTTTTTTATCAGATTTGTTTTCCATTTCTCTTGTCATCCTCTTGCTTGAATATATTGCAGGTTTTGAGGATCATAGCTACCATTTATTGATGGATTCATGAACATCGAAGGATCTATTGTAGCTTCCCCATTAAATCAATGTTTATTTTTTAAGCAATCTTTAATCTGTTTGCAGAAAGGATCTCTATACAATGGATGTTCTTCCTTTTTTCATATTCTCCATGCTTCCACCCATAATTATATAAAACCTTTATCTGGTATACAATTTAATTTCCTTTGATCTGTAGGATGTTATGACTCCATGCCCAATGGAATGCCTCTGTAGATAGTTTGTTTCCCTCTCTATTTATTACTCAGTATTGCTGATCCAATCAAGTGTAATTTTTTTTTAATCATTTATATTCTAATGGGCACTGGGATTGTTCTTAAATAAGTCTAAGAACAACTCTTGATGCTAATAGGTTCACTCTTCAATCCTAACAACCTCTCTCTTCAATTTTCATCTCCATAATGCTCCAAAACTTCTCCAACATGCTCTATAATTCTTCGAACCTTACTGCTTTGGACAACTCCCATGCTCTTTTTCCCTGCTCTCTGTCTGATGTTCATGCCAAAATATGAATGTGAAAAACTTTCTATTCTCCCCATACGGATTTCCTCTATTTTCCCAAGACAATTGACTACTCACTATGTCCAATGTTGATTATACTTCAGCACCATGCTCCCCAATAACTATGGGATGTAAGTCTCACACCTACCCTCATACGTGAGTTTAATGATTGGGTTATCATACACTTAACTAGAAAATAGAAGGTTCTACCAAAATATAATGAAATTCATAAATATGGGTTTGGATTAATACCCATAAATCATTTCTCCCTTGGACTCCTCTTAGACACTTCCTTCTCTTAAGGAAAAATTAACCCCCATATCTATCCATATCCCACAATAGTTGGCATCACATTTTATTTATTAAAATTCAGAAAATACATTTCGCATATTACATCGCTTGGCCATAGCCACATTCATATCTACATTATACATTAATTAAACTGGGGATTATAGATGTAATGTTAAAAACAAGATATTTCATTGAAGGAAAAACAAGAAGTAGAAAGTGCTTGTCCATGATGATCTTGAGGAAGAAGAATCAAGATTGATGTTTTGCTTCTTCAATGCTACTTTTAAGGCTTCCATCTTCTTTAAATATTTAGACTCAATATGACAATCTTGCCCATAACAATTACAATTTCTCTTAGTCTTCTTGCCTTTTGATTTAGTTCAATTATCACCATTAGGAGTAGGAGATCATTGAAACGTTTTGGTACCCTTGTTGTATTTGTTTTTGCAACGATTTTTCTTCTCGAAACACTCAGATTTATTCTTTCATTGTGCGACTAAGGATTATGTACATGTACCTATAGTGCTAATCACTCCAAGATGCAAGAGCTTATCTTTATTTCTAACCAAAGATTCACAAATGGCTTCAAAAAAGGAAATTTTATAAGTGGTCTCTTACCTAATAACAACTTCTCTAGTGGAATGAAAATTTGATAGAAAATTAAAATATGTAATACAAAGCTTAGAAACAATAGCATATAAAAGTTGGTCATTTGTCTTGATTATCTTACATTCTACAAGTAAAAATAAGTGTTTTGAACTTAGATAGAAAATATTCAATGCAAGAGAAATAACTCATATTTAAAACAATCAATTGGTTTTTGGCCAGGTGGGATCAAATCTCATTATGTTTAGAAAACATGGTTTCCAACTTTTTCCATCCTGCATCTTGGGTTAAAATTACTTAAAGGTGAAACTGGGGATCATTGTAGATGGACATTTCACTCAATCGAAAATGCTTTATCATTTTTTTTAACCAAATTATCTTTCTTTAATGCATTAAGAGGGGCAATTTTTGTTCCTAAGGTAACCTGGTAAAGTTCTCTACTTCATAGTAAATCCTCCATACAACATTTACAAGATAAGTATCTTGAATTGTTAAGTAGGAGATCACTTGGACTAGCAATGCAAGAAAGATGGATTAAAAAGTTGAAATTTATTATTTATATGGAAATATCTCAAAACAATTGATTGTTTATATAAAAAAAGAGACACTGGAAATGGACCCTGGATGTCAAAGTCACGAGCTTTCAAGGAAAGGAATAGAAAGTAACAAAGGTTCCATGTGGTAGGTGGAGGATGATCAATGTGGTGGTGGGTGTAGAATCGATTTATTGAATTGTAAAGAGTAAAGAAAAATTGTCCTCCTTATTTAACTCTATCTATAAACTAACTTTTACAAATAAATTACTTTTATAATGTAAGTGATCCACTTTTAGAAAATAAGTGAGAATCACTTTTACAATTAAATTACTTTATAAATTAAAATTGCATGCAAAAGGTAACTTAAGAAAAGAACAATAAAATCATTTTTTGAGTCATTCACTTTTGGAATTTAAGTAAAATGAACTTTACAATAAAGTTATGCTATAACTTAAAGTTGCATAAACTTTTTCAAATGGTAGTTTGATGAAAAGAAATACTTGAAATCAAGAGCTCTAATTTAATAAAGTAACTTCTAACCCAATGAGATTTCTAAGAACTTATAACCAAGTGAGTTATTACAAAAGATATAACAAATGTTAGAAAGGAGCAAGCAAACTTTCTTTTTTTCTTTTCTTTTTTCTACTTGGAGTGCATCTTTAACTCAAAAGCCATTGATTTTTTCTGCAAAACAAAATTCAACACCGCCACACACAAAAAATGATCAAATTTTTGAAAAAGAAAATTTGAACTTATAAGCTTAGGATTAGATCTCGGTTATTCTACGAAAAACATGCTACTTTTCTCTTTGTTTTCTACTTGTCAAGATTATGGAAAGCATAGGTAAAAGAGGATACATAGAAAAAAAAAAGATTTTCTTCTCTATTTCTAGTTTTCCCATATCACACAAGATGCATGGAAAAAAGCATATGTGAATCGGAAAGGAAGCAAACCAGGAACTAAAAAATGTAAAAAATAAAATGAAATACTAAAATAAAATTAAAGATATTTTAAAAACCAAAGTGAAACTTTATACCTCTTGATCTGATATAAATGGTCATATCTTGGGAAAACAAAAACATTTTAAATGAAACAAAAATGGTTTTCATCTAGAAACAATGGTGTAGATGCACTGGAATGGTTTTCTTGGCCAAAAAATGATCAAAAGTAGAAAAAATGTAGACATTAGGTGAATTTTCAGTTCAAATATGGGCCTCAAAAAAAAAAAAATGTCCTATCAAAATAGACTCTAAAAGAACCAATAGGATTTAAGATGATGATGCCAACCATAAGGGTAAATATTTTTGGAGGGAAATGAAGAAAACTACTTTTTTAAATTGTATTTTCGACTTATCTCCCCAATATGGGCCTCAAAAAAAAAAAAATGTCCTATCAAAATAGACTCTAAAAGAACCAATAGGATTTAAGATGATGATGCCAACCATAAGGGTAAATATTTTTGGAGGGAAATGAAGAAAACTACATTTTTAAATTGTATTTTCGACTTATCTCCTTATAGGTTTACTCAAATTTAAAGTGTATGCCAATTTTTTCATATATTTCTAGCTTATCGCACTATGGGTATATCAAAAGTATGTAGAATGAGTACTCATTGGATGTGGAGTTTAATTATGTATCCAACGATTTCCTACATTTGAAATTTAAGTAAACCTATAGGGAGATAAGTCAAAGATATGATCCAAAAGGTAGTCTTCTTTATTTCTCTTTGAAAAATCATAATTTTTATTTTATTAGTTTTTTTACTTTCCTTAGGAGGCCCATTTTAGACCTCAAATTTCTCCTAACGGGTCCTTTGATGCATGCACTGACATGGGTTTAAGATCTTGATCAACAATCAAAGTGAATTTTCATGAATGTTATGATATGATTTCGATAAATAATGTATATCCACATAGGTTGAATACATAATGAAAATCAGTCACAAAAATAGATCAAAAATTACTACACTAGTGTATCTGGAAA
>CBVK0101178445.1:0-14776 GCA_900067695.1 Picea abies | reverse complement strand
ATAGGAAAGAATCATATTACTGTATCATATTAAATGTGAAAGAGAGATTAAAACCATGGCCTTGATGTCATAAGGTCCCTTCCAACTGTCCTTTGTTCCCCACACACTTCCACTCCAAGAATTATTAGAGCATAGATTTGATAATATTCACAATCTATCTTGACAAAGGGGCTCATCTAGCCAAGCTAAAAATCTCCAAAGCTCAATCCAATCCAAGCTAATCCCAAAAGCTCCAAAGCTCCAAAGATAACTTTCTCCATGAGAAATCCTCTCCTTTTATAAGTTGAAGAGGATAAGTGAAAGCGAGTAAGATCCAAACCATTCGGATGCCACCTCACCATAGAAGTTTCTCCTTCTAGAAGATTCAAGAAAATGCTTGTTTTTCCCACGTGTAGGCATTCTTGCACCCTGCCTATAGAGCAACTTGCGAACATCTCTCACCCTAGCTATGGTGCAACCTGCGAGAATTAGGCATTCTCGCACCCTGCCTATATAGCAACCTGCGAACTTCCTTTTTTATGGGGTTTTTACAAAGGAGAATGCAACCTCTTTTCTCGAGAAAATTTCTTCTCTTTTCTCTCTCCAGGAACACGAGCCACTGACCCCTCTGAAGGCAACAGATAGGTTTACATCATTAATGGTCATAGGGATGAAGAAAATAATGTGTAACAATCACTCGGTGATGCCTATCGATATGCTGTTAAAATCGAGAAGAAATTTAAGCACCAAAACAAACAGAATTTTGGTTCTGCAAATCCGCAACAACCAAAATATGACAAAGGCATCCCTAACAAACAATCTCCTGAAAACCAGTCCAAGCCACATGAAAAGAAGGGTCACGGAAAGACAAAGGACACCGAAAATGGTGCAATTTCCACAAAAACCCCTGGCACAACACCGATGAATGTCGCTCAAAACAGTCATTGGTGGTCGATATCAAAGACAAGGAACCGAACCCTGATTCTGAAAATACTGGTAAAGGATAGATCATTGACACAGACCCCACTGCTATTGTCATGACTGCAACAATTCAACCAGAAGAACCAACAAATCCTGAAGAGGGTGAGTGCCTTTTTCATTCACAAATGTGGGTGAAGGGGACCCCGCTGCATTTTATTGTTGATAGCAGAAGCCAATAGAACCTCATCTCAGCAGAAGTCGTCAAACTATTGGGATTGTTGAGAACACCACACCCACAGCCATACAACATCAGGTGGCTTCGCCAAGGACAAGATCTTCATGTCAGCCAACAATATCGATTGTCATATGGCATCCAACCCTTCAAGGATGAGGTATTATGTGATGTTTCCCCACTAGATGTTTATGATGTTCTCTTGGGCCAACCATATATGTGGAAGCGCCCCATTGTTTATGAGTCTCGACCCCACAGTTTCATTGTTTCTCTGGGGGGTCATCTCTACAGAATACCAGAGGTAGTTCTGACTATTGTTCCACCTAAAAAGTACCACAAGGTAGTATCTCATACTGCAAAATTTAGCTTCTTCACAATCTGTTCAAAGGGGGAACAAAAGGACATTGCAACCACTATAGGCTTGCCCCCTGCACCTTCTATACAACAGAAGCAAGTCAACAAGGTTGCAGAAAAGCACAAATATTCCTTCTACACACATTCCTCTCATGTATCTTGACAAGTCAAACAACCTCAACTTCAACAGGTTCATGAAAGACTTCCACAAATGAAGCAGCGCGACATCTCCAGCAATACAAGTAGCTCACCAAGATACAAATCCAGCAAATGCTTCTCCCTCTCCCCAGGGAAAGCAACGCAATGGATACCATTGCTTCCTAAGGAGGTAGGATTGATCCAGGTGGATATAGGTGGCCACCCACCTTTTTCGACTGGCTCAAAACATTTTTCAGGCAATTTTGGCAATTTACTATTTTTAGCAGGTTAACTTTCGGGGCCATTTTGAGGGCCTAAATGAAGGTTTTTCGAGATAAAAGTTCCTGATGATAGGAGAAGGCATGATTGATCCCCCAAAATGAATCTCCTCGACGATACCTTTCCAATGAGCTATCATACGCCTAAAACGAAGATCGTATGCAAAAGTAACGACCCCGAGAAGTTGTTGTACTAACTTACCCAAACAGGGCCCACATGACTTTTGGCACTTCATCTCCTAGGGTTAGGTTTTTGGATGTCTAGGGTTTTTTTCATTCCTATTTATTGTGAAAATACCTTCAGAGCCTCATTTTAATCATCTTCTTGCGAATGCGAGTAGCCATCACATCTCTTCTTAGAGATAAGCTGCCATCATTCTATCGAGTCTTTCACTCTGTATTTTACAGTCTCTGTACATTTATTTCATTAATAGAAATCGTGTATTACTGTATATCTGTGTTTATGGTTACATCTCTGATATATTTCTGTTATATTATTGAATATCTACGATATCTCTCTGCATTTCTTTATTATATCTCTGATCTCATTTCGTGCTGAAAATAATCTGGATCAGTGGTATCAGAGCAGGTTGTTCTTAGTCGTTTTTTTCAGAGGATGTCCCCGACGAGGTATGAGTATAGAAATTTGGGTCTCAAGCTTGTCTTTCTTGAGTAAAATCTCTCTTTCACACCCAAGAAACCCTCAATGGTGGAAGAAAAGAAAAATGACGGAGTAGATGATCTTATTAGTCTGTTACTTGAGCAAGCTCACATGCGATAGAGGGACGAAATGATGGATAATTTTTCCCACATCCTTCAACACTTGCTGATAACTCCAGATGCATCTTCATCAAGAGGCCACTTTGGAGGCACCTCTCCTTTCAAGGTACAAGTTAATTTTGATATTCCTGTATTTGAAGGATAGATAGATGCAGAAGGCCTAGACAAATGGTTAAATCTGCTAGAAGGTTATTTCTTTGTTCACAAATTTTTCGACAAAGAAAAGATCACCTTTGCACTCCCTAAAGCACTCCCCCATGTCAAACATTTGTGGGAAACTTATTGGGAGAAGAGTTCCACAGAGGAGTCTGAAGTATATGGGGTTGATCCCACTTGGGATTTTTTTGTGGATGCGGTAAAGGAATAATATTACCCTATTGGCAACTATGAGGACCAGTACATGAGATGGACCACACTGCGGCAAGAGAGGGGCCAAGCAGTTCTGGAATTCACCAATACCTTCTATACCTTGTGCACCAAGTTGGGTATCAAATACTCCGAATGACATTTGGTTATGAAATATCGTGGGGCTCTACACAGATACATACAAACTGAAATGGATTTTCTGGACATCTCATCACTCAGTGTTGCCTATCGATATGTTGTTAAAATCAAGCAGAAATTTAAGCACCAGAACAAATGGGATTTTGGTTTTGCAAATACGAAACAACCAAAGTATGAAAAAGATGCCCCTAACAAATAGTCTCCTGAAAACCATTCCAAGCCACATGAAAAGAAGGGTCACGGGAAGACAAAGAATAACACCGGAAAATGGTACGATTTCCACAAAAGCCCCTAGCACAACACCGATGAATGTCACTCAAAATAGTCATTGGTGGCTGAGATCAAAGACAAGGAGCCAAACACTGATTCAGAATCTGATTCTGAAAATATTGTTAAATGACAGATCATTGATGCAAACCCCACTGCTATTGTCGCGATCGCAACAATTCAACCAGAAGAACCAACAGATCCTGAAGAGGGGGAGCGCCTTTTTCATTCACAGATGTGGGTGAAGGGTACCCCGCTGCATTTTATTGTTGATAGTGGAAGCCAGAAGAACCTCATCTCAGCAGAGGTTGTCAAACAGCTGGGATTGTCGACAACACCATACCCACAACCATACAACATAGGGTGGCTTTGCCAAGGACGAGACCTTCATGTCAGCCAGCAATGTCGATTTTCATATGGCATCCAACCCTTCAAGGATGAGGTATTATGTGATGTTTCCCCACTAGATGTCTGTGATGTTCTCTTGGGCCAACCATATATGTGGAAGCGCCACGTTGTTTATGAGTCTCAACCCCACAGTGTCATTGTTTCTCTGGGGGGTCATCTCTACAGAATACCAGAGGTAGTTCTGACTACTGTTCCACCTAAAAAGTGTTACAAGTTAGTATCTCATACTGCAAAATTCATCTTCTTCACAATCTGTTCAAAAGGGGAACAAAAGGACACTGCAACCACTATAGCCTCACCCCCTACACCTTCTATACAACAGAAGTGGGTCAATAAGGTTGCAGTAAAGCACAAAGATTGCCTCTACACACCTTCCTCTCATGTAGATCGACTTGTTGAACAGCCTCATCTTCAATAGGTTCATGACAGACTTCCAAAAATTAAGCAATGCAACGTCTCCAACAATACAAGCAGCTCACCGATGTCTCCAGCAATACAAGCAGCTCACCAAGATGCAGATCCAGCAAATGTTTTTCCCTCTCCCCCGGGAATTCAACACAATGGATACCATTGCTTCCTAAGGAGGGAGGATTAATCCAAGTGGATATTGGTGGCCACCCACCTTTTCGGACTGGCTCAAAACATTTTTCTTCCAATTTTGGCAATTTACTATTTTTAGCAGGTTTTAACTTCCAGGTCCATTTTGAGGGCCTAAATGAAGGTTTTTCAAGATAGAGGTTCTTAATGATAGCCAAAGTCATGATTGAGCCCCAAAAATTCATCTCCTTGACGATACCTTTCCAATGAGCTATCATACGCCTAAAACAGAGATCGTATGCAAAAGTTACGACCTCGGGAAGTTGACGTACTAACTTACCCAAACGGGGCCCACATGACTTTTGGCACTTCATCTCCTAGGGTTAGGATTTTGGATGTTTAGGGTTTTTGGCATTCCTATTTATTGTAAAAAGGCCTTTAGAGCCTTATTGTAATCATCTTCTTGTGAATGCGAGTAGCCGTCACATCTCTTCTCAGAGATAAGCTGCCACCATTCTATCGAGTCTTTCACTCTGTATTTTACAGTCTCTGTACATTTATTTCATTAATAGAAATCGTGTATTACTATATATCTGTGTTTATGGTTGCATCTATGATATATTTTTGTTAAATTATTGAATATCTATGATATCTCTGTGCATTTCTTTATTATATCTCCGATCTCATTTCACGCCGAAAATAATTTGGATCAAACACCCACTTGCTTCTACCTTTGTTATCTCTTATTCTTGACCCTATCTGTAGATGGAATTTCTTCTCCACCTATCCAATATCTCCTTGAATCACATTCCTTATTGATCCAATCCTCTTAGAAAAAGTCCTTCTTTTCTCTTAATAATATCAAGTTTCATATCTTTCACCCTAGCCTTTCTTTTATAATATTGAGTTATGACCTAACTCTATTCTCCAAGTGATTGATGATTGAGATTACTTCTCACCTCACTTGATATTAATGGTTGTTATTTAATTCACTAATTCTAATTAACACATTTCTTTAAATAAAACTCAACTTACTAATAAAATCAATTTACTTTAATAATTCCTTTAATTAATATAAAGTATCAAGGTAGAAGTATTTGGATGAATTCCACACATATAGACAATTAGACCTATGCAGAAATACTTGTTCCATGCTACCACTCCGAGTTTGTCTCTAAAGAACACAAATTTTTGTTTAACCAAGGGTTTGGTCAGAATATCTACAACCTTCTCATATGTGGAAATATATTGAAGCTTCACTTCTCCCTTCTAAATCCTATCTCGAATGAAGTGGTATATGATCTCAATATACTTGGACCTATCATGGAATACTAGATTCTGTAAGAGTTTGATACAACTATGATTATCATAGCATATCACCGTAGGCTCCAACTCCTAATCAAATAAACCTATAAGCAATTTGTGAAGCCAAATTTCTTCACATTTAACCATACTCGCTACCATATACTCTGTCTCTATTGAACATAGTGCTACAAATGTCTGCTTCATATGGAACTAAGTAATCACTGTTGATCCTAAGTTGAAGAAACACCCTGAGGTGCTCTTTGTATCTACTATACTCCCTTCCCAATCTGAGTCTGAGTATCCCTTGTTGGCATAGGGGCAGACCCAGGGTTCAACGCTTCAACAACGCACCAACAAAACCCTAACTACTGGCCCTTTCGATAACACCTACGAAGCAGATGAAGTCTCACCCGAGGTAGAGGTAGGGGGGTTGCAGGATTCATGTGTCTGCAACCTAGATGGGACACAGATCTGTGATCACAATACTTAACAGAGAACTTAGCAATTAACATTCATTAGTCTTTAACTCTTATTCACATCGCAGGTTAAACCCTGATTACAAAACAACGCAGCAACAACCAAGATCTAGAACATCTAACCATTTAGCATATAGCATCAAAGTAGATCTAACATTCATTCACATCACAAAGCACTAAGCATCAGTTGGATCTATCCTACATCTAGATTAATCAAATAAGTACATAAACAACATGAATACCATAGCACAAATCACATCGATACAGGATATGCGTGGTTCACCCCAATGTGGAGCTATGTCCACCAACTCTTCTTCTCTACTTTATTAGTCTCTTCAATCTCCTTACAATCACCAAGACACAAGGCCAACTCCACATAGGACAGGATATCTATGCGGACCTCGCCAGATCCTCCTTCCCTGAGTTAGCTCAAAGAACAAAGCCTTACATAGTCTGTGCACAAAGCACTTACAAAACGTTTGCACTTAGCTCTACAAGCCTTAACACATCTTCTTGCACATAGCTAATATTAGCACTAAGCCATCGGCTCCCTAGGTCTATGTTCTTACATTACCTAACTACTTATTTATACATTATCAAAGGGCCTAAACATGGGAAAAACCCATGGGCCGACATCCCATACCCGTTACATAAACCCTAAAACCCAAAAATCCCGCAAAAAGGGTGAGATCCCGCGATCTTTGCTTTGCCTGGGCTCTCCATCTTCAACCAGCCTGTCAAAGTCCGAAAAATGGTCAAACACAACCAATGTTTCCACAAAACTTGGTCGAGGGTAAACAGACCCCCAACACTCACTTGTGACTCGTCCAGAGTCACTCTAATTTGGGCAACACTACTTTGAAGGCCTCGAGCTTATCTCAAGATGCCTCGACTTGTTGCTTCGCCAAATCCTCCTACTCAGTGAACTCCTGAATGACTTGCTCGGTGACATGACCTTCCAGGCATTGTTCCACTGTTGTGACCACCTGCTCCAGCTGTGATCCTTGTCTCGTGATCTCTTCAAAGAGGGTACAGGATTCGTCCTGCACCGACTAGAGTCGTTGTGTCACCTCCATCACTCTGCTCTGGATAGAAGTGACCTACTGCTAAACTTCATGCTTCTCATATGATCTCTTCATTTTCTCAACGATCATAAGTTGCTTCAACTGTGCTTTCACTATCGATGCATGTTTCTTCGCCTCCTGGAGTTGTGCCTCCAATATCCTTAGCTCTAGGTATTCTACAAGGTGCTCATAAGTCTACGCACTTTGGTTACTTAATTGATTGCATTCTAAGGATAACACCCTGATTATTTCTACTGTGCTAAGGTCGCCTGACATGCATGCTCATGATTGAATATCTCGAGTAGGCGAACGGATAATCAGGGTAAGAAACGGGTGGTGAGGTCTCAAAAGAACAGTGTGATAGCAACAGCTCTTTGTTAGCTTGGATAATCACAATTTTCAAAAAGTGGTCCAAGTGAGGCATTCAACGGATTAAATAGGCAACAACGTAATGGATTCCTCCAATGGGTCAAAATTCCTTAATCAATACAATTCCATCCGTTATGACGTGGTCTCAACAGTCTCATGGGAATCTTGCCCACAATAACTATTTTTTTAACCATTTTGGAGCATCATTCTAACGATAGGGACGCATCCAATGGTCATATAGCTTCGTCATGGCGAAGTGCCATTCTGCATTGTTCTTCTATTCTGACGATGTTTAATTTTTGCAAGCCCGCTTCCTGCAAGGTCTTCACTGGAACCTCCAATAGTCTTTCTAACTTTTCTTTCTCTTAGTGAGATTTCTAGCCTTCTTCCCTATGATCTGAGTTTCTAGATTCCTCTTTCCATTTGTATTCTTATCTTCTCTTAGCATAGTAACTTCGCACTGTTGATGTTCTCTCAAAAGTTTCACATGCAATATCTCTTCTCTTACTACTTCTGGGGTAGGTTCTCTTCTCTCCTGCATGGATAGGTTCTTTAAGCCTTCTTGTGTTCTTTCAACTTCGACAGCTAAGTCTTTGGTCCTAAGTTGCTTCGACTTGTCCTCTTATTCTTCTATTAGTCATGCTATTTTCTTGGCTATGAAGCCCCTTAATGCTTGTTTTTTCTATTATGTGGCTTCCTCTTCTACTTTCCTCCGAATCTAATCTTCCTCAATCCAAGTCTTTCCTAACAAAATTGCAAAAGGAGTGTTGTTCTCAACAAACTTAATGACCTCAAAGTCTTCTTCAGTCATTGCTCCATGAGCAATCATAGGTACATGAGTAAGACTTCCACATACGGTTATCATCTTTCCTTTAAACAATCCTATCCCTCCTAGTGAAGTAATCATAACAGGCTTTCCCAAAATTTCCCAAGTGCTTTCTGGCATGATATTCACCTATGTTTCTTCATCTAATAGACAGTCTATGTCGAAGTCTCCTATTCTTGTTTCTATGCACTCCTCTTTTAATATTTCTGGTAAACTGATGTCTATGTGAACATTCAATGTTTCTTTTAGTTGTAATAACATAGTCTTTGATTTTGTTTGATTCTCTAACATATACTTAGTTTCTTGACCTTCTTCATGGTTTGCTTGTCAAAAGTTCATATTCTCAACTTTATCAATCATTCTAGGGAAATCCAAAACCTCATGACCAACAACTTTACAACAAAGACAAATAGAACCGACACAAGGTCATTCTTTAGCAAGATGTCCCGGTCTTCTGCAGTTATAACACAGAGTCAATCATCTCTTTCTCTTAAACAATATCCAACCTTTCCTGTACTGCGCACTAGGATCACAGTGATGGAATTAAAATCTGCAAAAATTCTTTCTAGGGTCCTGCATCCATTTGTCAGTGAGATCGGGGGTAGGTTCTCTTCTCTCCTGCATGGATAGGTTCTTTAAGCCTTCTTGTGTTCTTTCAACTTCGACAGCTAAGTCTTTGGTCCTAAGTTGCTTCGATTTGTCCTCTTATTCTTCTATTAGTCACGCTATTTTCTTGGCTATGAAGTCCCTTAATGCTTGTTTTTTCTATTATGTGGCTTCCTCTTCTGCTTTCCTCCGGATCTGATCTTCCTCAATCCAAGTCTTTCCTAACAAAATTGCAAAAGGAGTGTTGTTCTCAACAAACTTAATGACCTCAAAGTCTTCTTCATTCATTTCTCCATGAGCAATCATAGGTACATGAGTAAGACTTCCACATACGGTTATCATCTTTTCTTTAAACAATCCTATCCCTCCTAGTGAAGTAATCATAACAGGCTTTCCCAAAATTTCCCAAGTGCTTTCTGGCATGATATTCACCTATGTTTCTTCATCTAATAAACAGTCTATGTCGAAGTCTCCTATTCTTGTTTCTATGCACTCCTCTTTTAATATTTCTGGTAAACTGATGTCTATGTGATCATTCAATGTTTCTTTCAGCTGTAATAACATAGTCTCTTATTTTGTCTGATTCTCTAACATATACTTAGTTTCTTGGCCTTCTTCATGGTTTGCTTGTCTCAAGTTCATATTCTCAACTTTATCAATCATTCCAGGGAAATCCAAAACCTCATGACCAACAACTTTACAACAAAGACAAATAGAACTGACACAAGGGCATTCTTTAGCAAGATGTCCCGGTCTTCTGCAGTTATAACATAGAGTCAATCATCTCTTTCTCTTAAACAATCTCCAACCTTTCCTGTACTGCGCACTAGGATCACAGTGATGGAATTGAAATCTGCAAAAATTCTTTCTAGGGTCCTGCATCCATTTGTCAGTCCAAAAATTATTTCTATGCATAAGAATAACGTATATTCCATTATTTCTATCAAATCTATTCAGATCAAACATTCTTTCTTCTAACGGTGCCCTAGTTTTGAGAATAGGACCAAATATATCAAACATACCTAGATCTATAGTTTAGAAGCAAAAATGTCCACTTATCTTACCTTTATCAGAGCACAAAGCTTTAAGATCTTACCTCTTTCTTCAGATCAAGCTTCCTTCTATTAGCACAAAGCTTTGCAAGTCAAGTAGAATATTGCGCACTACAGCAACAGTTCTACGCAAAGATCTTTCTCTTTTCTTCAGTTCCCAGCAATCACAGTTTCAGGTCACGACAACGAAACCATTTGTTGGTACATGGGCATACCCATGGTTCAACGCTTCAACAATGCACCAACAAAACCCTAACTACCGGCCCTTTCAGCAACACCTATGAAGCAGATGAAGTCTCACCCGAGGTAGAAGTCAAGTAGAATATTGCGCACTACAACAACAGATCTACGCAAAGATCTTTCTCTTTTCTTCAGTTCCCAGCAATCACAGTTTCAAGTCACGACAACGAAACCATTTGTTGGTACATGGGCATACCCAGGGTTCAATTCTTCAACAATGCACCAACAAAACCCTAACTACCGGCCCTTTCAGCAACACCTATGAAGCAGATGAAGTCTCACTCGAGGTAGAGGTAGGGGGGTTGTAGGACTCAGGTGTTTGCAACTTAGTTGAGACACAGATCTGTGATCATAATACTTAACAAATAACTTAGCAATTAACATTCATTATTCTTTAAACCTTATTCACATTGCAGGTTAAACCCTGATTACAGAACAACGCAGTAACAACTAAGATTCAACACATCTAACCATTCAACACATAGCATGAAAGTAGATCTAACATTCATTCACATCACAAAGCATTAAGAATTAGCTGGATCTATTCTACATCTAGATTAATAAAATAAGTACATAAATAGCATGAACACCATAGCACAAAGCACATTGACACAGGATATACGTGGTTCACCCTAGTGTGGGGCTACATCCACCAACTCTTCTTCTTTTCTTTATTAGTCTCTTCAATCTCCTTACAATCACCAAGCCACAAGGCCAACTCTGCATAGGACAACATATCTGTGCGCACCTCGCCAGATCCTCCTTCCCTGAGTTAGCTCAAAGCACAAAGCCTTAGACAAACTGTGCACAAAGCACTTACAAAACGTTTTCACTTAGCTCTGCAAGCCTTAACACATCTTCTTGCACATAGTTAATATTAGCACTAAGACATCGACTCTCTAGGTATCTGTTCTTACATCACCTAGATGCTTATTTGTACATTACCAAAGGGCCTAAACATGGGAAAAACCCATGGGATGACATCCCATACCCATTACATAAACCCTAAAACCCAAAAAGCCTGCAAAAAGGGAGAGACCCCACGATATTTTCTTTGCCTGGGCGCTTCATCTTCGACCAACCTATCGAAGTCCCAAAAATGGTGAAACATGACCAATGTTTCCACAAAACTTGGTCAAGGGCCAACATCCCTACAACTCCACTCCATCTCCTCCAAGATACCTCAATTCATACTCCACTATACCTCTCAAGTACCTGAGCACATGTTTTGTTGTTATCCAATGCACCTACCTCGGCTCCACCATGAACTAACTCAAGGTGTTCACAAGAAAACATATATATGGCCTGGTTTTGACCATATACATCAAGGATCCTATTAGCTTCCTATCTATCTTGGGATACACCATCTTTGAATCTAAAGTGACAACCTTGTTGAGATTGGTAACCATAGGTGTACCTATCAGTCTACAGTCCTCCATCCTAAATATGCTCAATATCTCAATTGTGTACTTCCCTTTTCCAAGGAAGATCTCTCCTGATACATTCCATACCTCTAACCCCAAGAAATAATGCATCAAGTCAATGTCCTTCATGTCAAAATCAATATCCAAATCTACTTTGCATCCTGTAATAAGCTCCTCTACACCTGTGAAAAACAAATCATCTTTGTACATAACTAAGATGAGTGGATCAACCCCAACAAGTATGAAGTACAAGTTAGGATCTGCCTCACTCTTGGTAAATCCCATACTCTGCAAGTATCCTTCAATTCTGGAATACCATGCTATGGGTGTATGTTTGAGTCGGTATAAGGCTTTCTTAAGACTACACACATGAGACTCCCTCCCATGTACCTCAAAGCCCTGAGGTTTATCTATGTATACTTCCTCCTCAATGATATCGTTGATGAAAGTTTTATTCACATCCATATGATGAATCCTTCACCTCATACTGAGGCAATAGAAATAACAACTTGAAAAGAAGCATACCTGGTGACTGGAGAAAATGCCTCTCCGTAGTCCACTCCCTCTTTCTGGGAGAACCCTCTCTCCATAAAACTCAGCATGAAATTCTTGATGCTACCATTTTCAACATGCTTGATCTTGTAGAGCCACCTAGAACCCACAAATGACTTCCCCTCCATTCTCAGCACTATGTACCAAACATCATTTCTCATAATAGAGGTGTACTCCTCTACCATGGAATCCCACCATACATGTTGATCTGTCGCTTCCTCAAAATTGGAAGGCTCGGCATCAATGATGCTACTCATAAGCGCCATATAGTTTGAAAATGTAACGTACCTAGCCACCAAGGTTGGGCCACACTACTTCAAATCACACTTCAAGAACAGATTTTGAATTCTTATATAATTTAATTAACAAAGAAGCATGAAAGAAACACCATAAGAGAACATGCAATAATCAAGATTCATGCTATACTTTAAAATAATTCTTAAACATGCCATGCATAGCAATGAACAAAAATCAAGCACAGTGTAAATATGAATCTAAGAGAAAAAAATTAATACACAACAAAAATAAATATACCATCAAAGGAAACCATGATAGAGAGAACTTATCTTAAATAAAGCCAATCACCAACTGATTGTAGACCAAGGACACTCCACCCAACCTTATACATTGTTGTTCCAAATCTCAATAGAAGGTCACCCTTGAGCTAGGGCTATGAATCCACAAGGACAGGTTCCAAAGCGACACTCAGCTTCCCAAACCAATCAACACTCAAGCTCTCGCAGGTTTCTCAACACACAACAATCCAAAGTACATCATATATCTTCTCTCCAACCTGCACCACCCAAAGACAATGAACCCCCTTCACTGCCACACAGTCCCTCATGTTGTGTACCTATTTTGGGGGCTCCAGTGCATGTGGTCCAGAATCTCCATGCTAGGAATCTTAGGAATCGCAGTTGTGAACAAATGTTAGCACATGCCAATGCATCTCAGGCATGTACGCACCAATTCATGGCTGGAATACACCAGTAATTATTACAACCAACAAACAATGGCTTCTTTCCTCAACAATATGTTCCCCATCTCCCAACCATGAAAAATAATGAATGATCAACAATGAATGAAGAAAAAGACGAGTGAACCCCCAAACATCCCACAAGAGGTTTTTATATAATTACATGAAATCAAGAACCACCTGACCTTTCCCCAAGAAGCTCATGTAACCACTTATTTCTCTCTAAAATTACAAGGTGGGTAAAATAAAATATAATATAAATACTTCTCCCCTTTATCCCCCCCCTCCCTCTAGTGGAATCCTATCCCCATATAACTCTTGTCCTTGTCCTTCCAGAATCCAATGATGTATTTTATGATTAATAATGATCAAAGAATTACATTTCCTAGGCACTCTGGTCTCTTTTAATTGTTTGGGAGCTTCGACATTTCATAAAATAAACAAAATACGTTATTCACATGGGGACTCAAAACCAGGGTATTACATTCCCCTCCCTCTTATTTTGGCACTATCCTCAGTGCATATAAAAAACATAAATCAAAATTTCAAAATTCCTTAAAAAGTCACGGTTACTCTACCCTCATGGCATATTCATGCTCCCAAGTAGCATCTTCGGGGTCATAGTAGGCCATTGAACTTTTACCAGTTCTATGACTTGATTCTGGAGCATTTTGACTTTTTTATCTAATATGCACATCGACTAGACTTGAAAGTATCATTTTGGCTCCACGTTAATCAAATTCCAATCAATAACATGGTTAGGATCATGTACATACTTTTTTAGCAAAGATACATGAAACACATTATGAACATTCATGGAAGGAGGAAATGAAATCATGTATGCAGCTGGCCCTATTATGTCCAATATCTCAAATGGGCCACATAATCTAGCTGCTAACTTTGTACAACTGTCCAACTTCAATGGGCTCTTCTTGGGATTCACTTTCAAAATCACATGCTCTCCCACTTTAAATTCTCTAGTTGTCATGTTCTTATCTGAATAACTCTTTTGTCTATCTTGTGCTTCTTTCAAATTATACTTGATTTTAACCATCTAATCGTCCATATCCTTGAGAAATTATGACCCAAGTACTACTCTGTTTGTTGGGCTTTCCCAACTCACTGGAGTATTGTGTTTTCTACCATACAAATCTTTGAATGAGCTCATATTCAACGAATCTTTATACCCATTATTATAGGAAAACTCAACCAAATACAAGTAATCTTCCCACTTAGATGGCTTATCCATCACATACATTCTCAACATGTATTCAATCACTTGGTTGACTCTCTTTGTCTACCCATATGACTATGGATGGTATGTTGTGCTAAAGTTCAAATTTGTACCTAATACTTTAAACAATCCCCTTGAGAAATTTGAAGTAAACTTAGTATCTACATTTGAGACAATTGCCTTAGGTATTCCATGCAACCTAGGAATCTCCCTCATGTAAATTTCTGCAATATTAGTTGTTGTATGAGTCATTT
>CBVK0101178418.1:2154-12864 GCA_900067695.1 Picea abies | reverse complement strand
ACAGAGGAAACTAGGGTTTCTCCCAGGGCATTCCTTAGCAATATGTCGGTCTTCTGCAACTGTAACAAAGAGTTAATCCTCTCTTTCTCTTCAATGATCGCTATTGTTTCTTATATTGTGCACTAGGATCATAATGGCTAGCCTGCAAAAATTTCTTTCTAGGATCCTGCATCCATTGGTTAGTCCAAAAATTCTTTCTATGCATAGGTATAACATATCTATCATTATACTTATCAGATCTATTCATATCAAACACTCTTTCATCTAACAATGCCCTATTTTTCAAGCTAGGACAAAATCTATCCAGCATGCCTAAATCCATACTTTAGAAACAAAAATTGTCACTTATTTTACTTCTACAGGGAACAAAGCTTCCAGATCTAAGAAATTTAACTATTCTTACCTTTATCAGAGCATAGAGCTTACAGATATTACTTATTTTCTTCAGTATCAACCTCTATTCTTGCATATCTAACTTATTTCCTTCAAATCCGTCCTTCCTTCTTCAACACAGAGCTTTTCAGATCAAGTGTATCACTGCGCACTAGGGCATAGATCCATGCACAGACCTTTCACAATTTCAGGACAAATCATTGCACAAATATTCTTCTACTCATCTCTCAACAATCACAGTTTCAGGTCCCGACAACAGAACCATTTTTTGGCATAGGGGTAGACCCAGGGTTCAATGCTACAATAGTGCACAAAAAAAACCCTAACTACTGGTGCTTTTGACAACACCTGTGAAGAATATGAAGTCTCACTGGAGGTAGAGGCAGTGGTGGTTGCAAGACTCAGGTGTATGAAACCTTAGCTGGGACACAGATATGTGATTATAACACTTAGCAATCACCTAGCATAGATTATTCATCAATATTCATCCCTTATGATACTTCGCAGATAGCACGGAGCATCACAGTCTGTACTTAGATCTAATATAATTCAACACTTAGCCACAATAAGATTGATTAGATTCAGCAGATCAAACACTAAGCATATTACATACCAGATCTAACATTCATTCATATCTCAGAAGCACAAAGCATAAATAGATCTATTTAAGCATATTAAAGCACTTAGCAAAGGAAGAGACAAACACATCAGGTTGAGGCACAGAGCACAACACATGGATTTACTATGGTTCACCCCCTCCCTAGGGCTATGTCCATAAAGTCTTCTTCTTTATTATCTTCAGTTGATCAGGTTACAACACAGAGCCTCAAAAACCTTACTCCGCATAGGAAAAAATATCTATGCATCTCACCAGTTCCTTCTTCCTTGCACCGCAACACAAAGCCTTCTACAGTCTCTCACAAGGACTTGCACTCAGCTCTGCAAGTCTTACCCAAAATGCACAAAGCCTTGATCACACAAATTCAACTCTTGGCACTTAGCCTACATCACATAGATATATCATCCACTACTTTTCTATATGGCCTAGACATCTATATATACATAAAAAAGTGGGCCTAAGTGTTGGTAAACCCATGGGTCGACATCCCTTTCCCATTACATTATCCCCCAAAACCCAAAAAGGACCCAAAAAGGGGTCTACCTTCCACGATTTCCGCTTTGCGTTGCGCTCTATCTTTGACAAGCTGTCAAAGTGCCAAAAATGGTCAAATATGACCAAGTGTTCCTCAAAACTTGGTCAAGGGAAAACACCAAGACAATTATGCTACATCATCCATAAACCATGTGTCAACAATACTACTAACAAGTGCCTCCAACCATGTACCAAGTATGTACCAATCATGCATCAACTACTCATCAACTATGACTCATCAATATGTACCACCATCATCAACTATACACCTCATGTATGTGCCAACTCATAAACTAATTGTCTCAAACATGTACCCAACATGTACCTCAACCAAAATCCCTCAACAATTTCATCATCTAAATATGATTTGTATATGATCACATACCTGCAAACCTTCCTTAACTTTAACAACAAGTATGTGCCAACTCATCAACTAATTGTCTCAAACATGTACCCAACATGTACCTCAACCAAAATCCCTCAACAATTTCATCATCCAAATATGATTTGTATATGATCACATAACTGCAAACCTTCCTTAACTTTAACAACAAGAGATTGGCATTTTCATCAAACTTTACATTAGTCTCACATGACTAATTTTGGATTAGTCAAAAACCCTAACTTGCAATTATAATAACTATGTACCTATAATTAATAAAGATATGAAAATGGTACACATTAATGTTATTCAGTGTATTTTATGCAATTCCTCCATATTTCACTACTTGGAACCTCTCATAAAAGGAGTTATAGAAAAAATGGCATATTGATGCAGTGAGTTACTCATTTTATGCAATTCCTCCATATTTCACTACTTGGAACCTCTCATAAAAGGAGTTATAGAAAAAATGGCATATTGATGCAGTGAGTTACTCATGACCACCACCTTGTCGCCCTCTCCTGCTCACAGGATCATTTTCATTCATTCATGAGATGAAGTGGCTCTTCTGATTCCTTCTTGGAATCTATGCTAAAAACCCAATCCATAGGTCCTTTCTTCACCCGCACGGCCTCCTGCACATGACCGCACTCTTTCCCTGATCTTAATTTCAGGTTTCGGGGTTTCACGCTCCCTGTCATCAAGAGTTCTTTATCTCTTAAGTCCCCTATCACCGATGAGCTCTCTGCCCGACCTTAGCCCCTCCTGGCTATCCCCTCTGGTCCATACGATCACTCTCATAAGACCGCAACCTTGTATCCTCCTATCGGGGTTTTGGATTTCAATTTCCCGATGCACTCAAATTTTTGTTAGCCCTCTAGGCTAAACTTTTGGTCCACGTGACCTCCCCCTATATGACCACAGCCATACCTCCTCATCAGGGTTTCATACTTTCCAATGTCCAAATACAATCGTCCTCAAGATTCACGATCCCTCGAATACCAACACGTTATTCACGTGTTAGCCCTCCTGGCTAGGCTCCTGGCCAATATGATCGTTATCCCCATGACCTTAGTCTTGTCCCTCGTCGGGGTTTCAGGTTTTCCAATGCCAAAATGCATTGGCCCACGGGATTGCCGATTCCTTGAATCCCGACTCTCCGCTATGCTGACAGCTGGCCCCCACACAACGGAGTTTTCCTCCTTGTCGGGGTTTCGGACTTCGCGATTCTGAAATGCCCAAACACCTTGTCACCAGGATCCCCGATATCTCAATGAATCAACCACCGATAAATGACTTCCTTGTCGGGACATTCCCCGGTGGCACTTGATCACTACCATGCGTCCTCCTCTGATGGACAGTCCTGATTTCCGCAGGATTTTGAGACTTGTGATGTCCCAACTTTTTCGACCTCAGGAACTCTGATTTCCCGATAGCCAATATACCGACTCTCTTTATATTTCTAACACCTGTCTCCCCAAATGGATGGCTCAGATTTGTGTCAGGGTTTTCAGAGTGGACTTACCCGATCTCCTGTCCACAGGAATTCCAATATCCCGACTCTCGATGCCTTGATCTCCGCCACGTGTCTCCGCTAACGGATGGTGCAGATCTTCCCAGTGTTTTGAGACTTGAAGTGTCTCAATTTTCTTGTCCTCGTGACTCCTGATATGCTGATGGTTGGAGTTCCGATGGTAAACCTCGTGCAGCTCCTATCTGATCTAACGACTAACGGGTATCTTCTCAAGGTCTGATGACCCATATCCATTCTCCTTGACGCTCCTCCAGAGGCTAAACTCTGAGCATCTTCACACAATCCAACGGTTGACGGGTATCTAAGTGAGATCCGACGACTGTCATTGCTCCTCCTGAGCTCCTGCACACTTCCTTCCTACCCTTGGAAGAATTTCCAGTTCTCAAAGGCTCTAACCTTTGTCTTCCTTCTCCTCTGCGAACTCCTCACTCTGAGTTCTCAACTTCACGTGTAAAAATGTTGTTCCTCTTGATCTTTTACTCCCGAATCCTCAAAGGATTCTTTGACTACTGCAATCCTTGTAGATTCCTCACATGCACACGCAGGTGATATCTCTCTTGAGATTTTACAAACGCTTAGACCCCTTGAAGGATTTTGGTTTCCTCCTTCTCCCACAGATGGAGAATAAAATTCCTTTCATCCTATTCTTCACTCCAGCACCCCTTGTTGAGTCTTTCTGGGTGTTCAGCAACCCTGAGAAGGTTCCCTCAGTGGACTCTTCCTCACTTCCAGAACTCAAATATTTCTTCTCTTCTTGTGCCTACCTACACATAGTCTCAATGCCCACCTGGTAGAGTGTCTTCTCCCAGAATGTTCAACAGTTCTATCCTCCTGTGCACCTATGCACCCGCTCAATGGCTCTTCCGATCTCACTGCACTCCTTGCACTTGCTCGATGCCCTCCTAGCAAATCTCTACAAAACCCTCAATGATTCTATTTTCTTCTCCAAACTCTCAGCAGAGTTCTTCCTCAAATGCACCACAACGCATATGCTCAATGCCCACCTGGCAGAGCTCTCAGAATCCTTAGTGATTCTGTCTCTTCTGAACTCACAACAGAGTTCCTCCAAATGCACCTTGTGCCTGTGCTCAATGCCCACTTGGAAGAGCTTCATAGAATCCTCCATGATTCTGTCTACAACTATGTTTTCTCCCACATAGCTTTGCCTCCAAGGTGTTTAGAAACCTTGAGGTCTTATTCCTCTAAGTTGTTGATTCTAGTTCCTGTGCCATAGCACATATTTGTCTGAACCCGTAGTGTTCAGAAGTGCATCCTCTATGCACGACTATTAGAACCCGCAGTGTTCTGTCACACCCTCGTGGTGCGAAGCCTCAAAGACCTTCAACCCTGGAAATTAAGAACTCCTGCAAATGCCTAACATACATATACAACACACATCTACAACATACATAAATAACACACACAAACATCCACATAACACAGAATTCATGCAAGAAAAATTGCTCTGTTTATATTAAATGGAAAATGCCTATAATTACAATGTGTTCCTAAGCACGACCTGTAACAAGGTCTCGGATCTTCTCATCTTTTCGCTGGCTCTACTCTTCCTAGCTCCCCTATCTAAAATGAGATCTCTAAATCTCTTTTACCTAAGGGGGCTCTTCGATCACTTCCCTCCAGATTCACTTACCCTATTCAATTACATTGAATGGGCTGTCTAGTCCAACATCTGGATCTAGATCTTATCCATTACACACATTTAAGGCCAATCTACTCTATGCCTGCACAAAGGCATGATTTCCTAGCTCAATAGCCTAAGCATTTAAATTACATTGAATTCAAATTTAGATGAGGTTGCGCCTCTCTTTTTGCGTGCGATTTGAATTCGCTGGCGTGGATGGCTGGCTAGATGGATGACATGGAGAGATGCTCCTACATCATACTCCTAAGCTGCAAAATCATGATCTTCTTCTCATGAGCTTCCCCTCTCAGCTGTTGGAAATCCTCCTGGATCCCAAACAAATATCTGGAGCTTCCCATCTACTCCATTTTGCTGCTTCTATGCTGTTGTTGCTGCTTCTCTTCTGTTCAGCCTTTCCTCGCTGGTAGTCTCTGCTGACCCCAACATCAGCCTTCTGATCTCTTCTATTACTTTTTCCAGCTTCTCTAGTGGCTGGCTCTATTTTTGTAGTCTCCTCAGCTACAAATTTTTTTGGCACATGAGTAGATCATCATGATCTCCCATGCCTCCTTCATCAGTTTCCAACTTCACCTGTTGGATGTGCACGCCCTGCACTTTCACCCTCTCTTCCAGGGCTTCTATCTGTTCCCACAGATGAGAAAAACAAACACTATCTTCCTCTTCTTCTACAACTGCAAACTTCCAAGTTGCAGTCCTTTCAACTTCCTACCTGAAAATATTGAGCCATTCCTCAGAATGCTCATCATCCTCTTCTGCTTCTTTTGATGTCAGCTCCAATGCTACAGCTCTCTCAGCTTCTTGACTGAAAGAAATGAGCCATTCCTTAGAATTATCATCTTCTTCATCTGCTTGGGTAGCTTCCAAAGTCTGATCCAATCCCTCTTCTTCCCTGACAATCACAGTTGATTGTTCTGCGGCTGTTGCTGCACCTGCAACATAGATTTTTGCCTCCTCTTGGGCAAATGGTAGGAATAATCCAACTCCCTTAATCATCATAAGGCTCCTCAAATTGTCCTCTTCTATCAGCTACTTTGGTTGATCTAAATTCATCTCTGAGTTTATGAGACCCTCAGAAAGTCTCATCTGTTCTGTCAGCTCCTCGGGCTGATCAAAATTCACCTGCTCATCCCTGCCCACCTGGTAATATGAGACATCTTTGCTGCCCTCCTAGCAGAATATGAGATCAATTGATCCCATCTTCATCAGCAACCCTTTCTGAAGTGAACTCACCTCTGAGTCCATGAGACTTTCAGACAGTCTCTAACTTTCATCTCTTCCCACCTGGCAATCTGAGATGCTTCCGCTGCCCTCTTGGCAGTCTTCGAGATCCTGCAGTGATCTCATTTCCTTGCCCAACTAGCAATGCGAAATTCCTTGGCTGTCCTCATGACAATATCTGAGATCCCGCAGCGATCTCAACCCATTGCCCACCTGGAAAACTGGAATCTCTTCTCTGCCCTCCTGGAAGTTCTTGAGATCCTCAGCTGATCCCAAATAATTTTCTTCATCAAAATCATCGAGACTTCTCCCAGTCTCTGGTTCACATACCTGAACCATATTCTTATCCTGCCGCATCTGCAGTTCGAGCTTGTCTATTTCTTTCATTATATCAGCGAGCTCTCTATCCATACTTTTTTTTCTCCATAGCTCTGAGTTTTTCCTTCCAGCATACCTACGACCTTCAGTAGCCATGTTGTTGTCTCTGTCTTCTCTCCTAGAAAACCTACTACTGTCACTCCGCACTAAGAGTTCTACCAGCTTCATCCTCCAGTCTCCTTGACTTTCTACCTGATTGCTTCTTACCTTCAAACAATCCTTACAGAGTCCTCAGCAACTCTGTCTTCTTTCACCTGAAATATACAGATGAATTTCCTGCTCCGATACCACATGATGCAGTGAGTTACTCATGACCACCACCTTTTCACGCTCTCCTGCTCACAGGATCATTTTCATTCATTCATGAGTCAACGTCGCTCTTCTAATTCCTTTGTGGAATCTCTACTAAAAACCCGATCCACAGGTCTTTTCTTCACCTGCACAGCCTCCTGCACATGACTGCACTCTTTCCCTGATCTTAATTTTAGGTTTCGGGGTTTCGTGTTCCCCGTTGTCAAGAGTTCTTTATCTCTCGAGTCCTCGATCACCAATGAGCTCTCTTCTCGGCCTTAGACTCTCCTGGCTATGCCCTCTGGTCCATATGACCTTTCTCATAAGACCGCAGCCTTATATCCTCCTATTGGGGTTTTGGATTTCAATTTCCCTATGTGCTCCAATTCCTGTTATCCCTCTAGGCTAAACTTTTTGTCCACGTGACCCCCCCCTATATGACCACAGGCATACCTCCTCATCGGGGTTTTAGACTTTCCAATGTCCAAATACAATCGTCCTCAGGATTCGCAATACCTCGAATCCCGACACACTCTTCACACATTATCCCTCCTGGCTAGGCTCCTGGCCAATATGACCATTATCCCCGTGACCTTAGTCTTGTCCCTCGTCGGGGTTTCGTGGTTTCCAATGCCAAAATGCATTGGCCCACAGAATTTCCGATTCCTCAAATCATGACTCTCTGCTATGCTGACAGCTGGCCCCCACACAACAGAGCTTTCCTCCTTGTCGGGGTTTCAGAATTCACGATTCTGAAATGCCCAAACACCTTGTCACTAGGATCCCCGATATCCCGATGAATCAACCACCGATAAATGAATTCCTTGTCAGGACTTTCCCCGGTGGTGCTCGATTGCTGCCACGCATCCTCCTCTGATGGACGGTCCTGATTTCCATGGGATTTCAAGACTTGTGATGTCCCAACTTTTTCGACCTCAGGAACTCCAATTTCCCGATAGCCAATATACAAACTCTCTTTGGATTTCTGACACCTGTCTCCCCAAACGGATGACTCAGATTTGTGTCAGGGTTTTCAAAGTGGACTTACTCGATCTCCTGTCCACGAGAATGTTGATATCCCGACTCCCGACGCCTTGATCTCCGCCATGTGTCTCTGCTAACGAACGGTCCAGATATTCTCAGTGTATTGAGACTTGAAGTGTCTCAATTTTCTTGTCCTCGTGACTCTCGATATGTTGATGGTTGGAGTCCCGATGGTAAACCTCGTGCAGCTCCTGTCCGATCTGACAGCTGACGGGTATCTACTCAAGGTCTGACGGCCCAGATCCATTCTCCTCGACACTCCTCCAGAGGCTAAACTCTAGGCATCTTCCCCCGATCCAACGACTGACAGGTATCTAAGTGAGATCTGATGGCTATCGTTGCTCCTCCTGAGCTCCTGCGCACTTCCTTCCTACCCTTAGAAGAATTTTCAGTTCTCAAAGGCTCTAACCTTTGTCTTCCTTCTCCTCTGCGAACTCCTCACTCTGAGTTCTCAACTTCGTGTGTAAAAACGTGGTTCCTCCTGAGCTTTTACTCCCAAATCCTCAAAGGATTCTTTGACTACTGCACTCCTTGCAGAGTCCTCACATTCACATGCAGGTGCTATCTCTCTTGAGATTTTACAAATGCTCAGACCCCTTGAAGGATTTTGGTTTCCTCCTTCTCCCAGAGATGGATAATGAAATGCCTTTCGGCCTATTCTTCACTCCAGCACCCCTTACTGAGTCTTTCTGGGTGTTTAGCAACCCTGAGAAGGTTCCCTCAGTGGACTCTTCCTCACTTCCAAAATTCAAAGAGGTCTTCTCTTCTTGTGCCTACCTGGACACAGTCTCAATGCCCACCTGACAGAGTCTCCATTTCACAAAACGTTCATCAGTTCTGTCTTCTTTCATGCACTCCTTGCACTTGCTTGATGCCCTCCTGGCAGAGCTCTACAGAACCCTCAATGATTATGTTTTCTTCTCCAAACTCTCAAAAGAGTTCTTCCTCAAATGCACCATGATGCATATGCTCAATGCCCACCTGGAAAAGCTCTCAGAATCCTTAGTGATTCTATCTCTTCTGAACTCATAATAGAGTTCCTCCAAACTCACCTTGTGCCTATGCTCAATGCCCACTTGGTAGAGCTTCACAGAATCCTCCACGATTTTGTCTGCAACTGTGTCTTCTCCCACACAACCTTGCCTCTAAGGTGTTCAGCAACCTTGAGGTCTTCTTCCTCTGATTTGTTGATTCCAGTTCCTGTGCCGTAGCACGTCTTTTTCTGAACCCGCAGTGTTCAGAAGTACATCCTCTGTGCACGGCTATCAGAACCCACAGTGTTCTATCACACCCTCTTGGTGCGAAGCCTCAAAGACCTTCAACCCTGGAAATCAAGAACTCCTGGAAATGCCTAACATACATCTACAACACACATCTACAACATACATAAAGAACACACACAGACATCCACATAACACAGAATTCATGCAGGAAAAACTGCTCTGTTTATATTAAATGGCAAATGCATGTAATTACAGTGTGTTCCTGAGCACGGTCTATAACAAGGTCTCGACTCTTCTCATATTTTCGCTAGCTCTACTCTTCCTAGCTCCCCTATCTAAAATGAGATCTCTAAATATCTTTTACCAGAGGGGGCTCTTCGAGCGCTTCCCTCCAGATTCACCTACCCTATTCAATTACATTGAATGGGTTGTCTAGTCCATCATCTCGATCTAGATCTCAACCATTACACACATTTAAGGTCAATCTACTCTATGCTTGCACAAAGGCATGACTTCCTAGCTCAACAACCTAAGCATTTAAATTACATTGAATTCAAATCTAGATGAGGTTGCGCCTCTCTTTTTGTGTGCAATTTGAATTCGCCAGCGTGGCTGGCTGGCTGGCTGGCTGACGTGGAGATATGCTCCTACATCACATACCTTGTTGAATTCTGGCTTATTCTAGAGATAAAACTTGTAGAGCATGCCCCACACGTAATATTTGTTGTATGGATATGAAAATTGTACACAGAATACTACAGACTGTACTATAAAAAATAAAGTTTGTCTTACTGAATTTGGATCTGTTATGAATAAGTTATGACTTTTTTACCCAAAACACTTGTTTTAGACTAGTTTCAGGATTAGCCACAAACCCTATTTTCCACGGCATGTAAATCCAAAAATAAAACAACCCACAAGATGAAATTTGTATCATGGCTATTTGGATATGTTTCCTCAATGGCCTCCCAATTTCACGTTCTGAATCATTCTAGAAAAAATGTTATTGTGGAAATGGTGAGATGACCTGTAAATAACATACATTAGAAAGCATCATCAAAAGCATTTATCATCCCTTGAATTTCAGCCTTCTTTACTTCACCTTCCCTCTGAAATTCAACTTAGATATCCTTTGGTTACATTAGTCACCTATAGATATTCAATATACTCAAGTGTAATTAAAATGAGAGAACTCTGCCTCTTATTTATACTTGCATGTATCTTCCTCAAGGGGTTACCTTTTAACCATCTTAACCCACTTTCCTTATTTTAGGGTTAACCCACTTCTAACCACTTGTTAACTTAGTAATTTATCCATTAACTTTATTATTTAAATAATTTCGTTTGTATTCACTTTGAATTATATTACACTCATCACTTCACTTTATTATTTACCTTCTAAAATATCTTAAACCACTTTGACTACTTTGA
>CBVK0101178414.1:0-23437 GCA_900067695.1 Picea abies | reverse complement strand
AGAGAGAGAGAGAGAGAGAACCACAAAAACTTCCATAGAAAGAAGGATCAAGAATAAACTTGGTAACTACAAAACACCCTTCTTGATTCTTTTCAATTAAACTAAAAAAAGTTATTTCAAGACTATAATAATGATCATAAAGAATTGATTTTGCTTATTTTGTTCATGTGGTAACTATCATATTTTTAGAAATGTGATAGCTTTCTTCATCTCCATTAAAAAATTCATCCACAACTTCACTTTCCTCTGATGGAAAAGACAAAATAGGATATTGAGAGCCTCACATATGGAGTATATAATTATCATAAGAACTTTCTTCATCCTTTTGTTCCTTGATTTCAACCTTATAAATAATTGAAGTTAAATTCTCTACAAAAGAGGTACTTCCTTCATCAGTAGGAAATAGAGGTGGAGTAAGATTACCATAGGTCACATCTACTTCCTATGAAATTACATGTTCTCTCTGATCAACATCCCCCAGAGTAAAGAAATATCCCAACATATGGTGTTCAACCACAACAACTATATCCTTGGGATTTTCATGTGAATTAGCATCAAGAAATGTTTTAGATTCATCACTTGTTGAAAGATCTTGCTCATTTGAAAGGGAGAGAAGATGTAGATATCATTCAAACAAATCAGAGGGTCGATCATGCTTACAAAATATGTGAAATTAGCATATATTTGGAAAGGAATTCATCAACAGATTTCCCTTCATGTCTACGAAGTTTGACCAATAGAAGGCACAATTCTTCTTGACTATAATTTTGATGAGAAATAAGAAATAACTCTATGAATTGCTCCCACATGTGAATAGAGTCATCTAGAAAATATTTGAACCACTGCTTGATTCAACCTATGAAAGTGAATGAGAACAATAAGAATTTTATAAGATCATTAATCACTTCATAAAAATTACAATTACAAGTGAAACAACTAAGATGTTCAAAAGCATATCTACCACATTCCCCATTGAATTCAATCTTGGACAAGATATGAACTGTCTTTGTAGGAATGTTTCTAGTATGTCCCCACATAGGAATAAGGATATGAACCATTACCATTAAAACATATTAAAAAAGAATGACTCCAAAGGGACAACTTGTCATAGGCCCTCCTTCTAGCGCTATTTTGTTGACCAATAAAAATGACTTGCATCAATGAGAGGAGAGTTGCTTGATGGAAGATCCCAATTAGACATGCTCTCATTTGTTATGGAAATTTCCTCTCATATGTGGGCCCAGTCTCCACCAATAAAATATATTTCTCCCCAAAAGGAGACATCCTCATTTAAACTCTTCTAAATCATAAATGCATTCCTAATCTATTATCTAGATTCAAAACTATTCTTACCTATGTTTGTTCCTAGTCTAACAATAATAGAGTGTAACATGCATAAATATTAATTGTTGGAAATAGGAAAGAATTCACATTACATAGCATAAACCTTAATAGAATATTCAATTCACAAAAATGATACTAAGTATGTCTCTGGAATCACATTTATAACCAATTAATAATATTTTATTGATACAAACCATTAACATAAATAAATAATTGTGTAAATTAGTAAAATATAAACAGTTGACAAAAAATGTATAATAACATCAAATGGTCATGAATCAACATATCCTTGTATTCATCCTTTAAAAATAATTCCTCAGAAAGAGATCTAAGTAAAATCTCCCAAAATCTTGTGATCCTTTATTAAACCTGATAAAAATATACCAGAAAAATTCCAAATCTTCAAGCTTCAAACAACCTTCAATATTTAATTAAGCTTGGTAAAAACATACATGCCAAATTATGAGAATTTTCGACCCCATAATTTTAAGTGATCCAAAAATACTTAGACGCCACTTATTTCTTTACTTATATACATGCAATATCTAACTTGATCCAGAATAATTTACTAATCATATTGGGGTGGTTTGCATAATTCTGATGATGTGCTTTTTACCCAAAAATTCATAAACTGAAGATTAGCTTTCTTAATGATAATGAGATGACACAACAATGACAACAACAAAAAAATCAAATTACATACTTTTGTTTCATCTTTAAGTTCCCTTCAATCCAATGAAAACTGCCTTCTCCATCTCAAATACCAAAATTACATGTAAAATGACTAACATATGCCAATTTAATGGATGCTCTTAAATTTTGTTATTCATAACAAGAAAACAACTTCAAAATTGAAATTCTTGCAAACTTCTGAGAAATTTGACTATAAACTCAAAAAAATCCCAAACTAGCTCAATTTCACTCTCTTCGACACCCAAAATAATGCATTAAATTCCCATTAATGGAAAATTGACAAAATAATTTTACAAATGACCTCAAATCACAAAATAGACCTCAAGTTCATGATCTTTGTGAAAAATCATGAAAAATGAGATAAACATGCATAGGTGTTGTCAATATACCTCATGGCATGCCTTATAGTGCAATACAAAACCTAGCTTGCACTTTGCACGTACTTCAATGCATCCGTATAGTATCAAAATATGTGCCTTGAGATCCATGCAGATCTATGAATGTGTGCACCTTGAAGCATGTTCTAGCATTGGTATTTGTGCACATTAAATAGGTTTGGTCTCCAACCGTACCCGAACTAACTTGGTAACTTAATTACTAAACTGAGCGGAATCCCTCTAAATGTGGGTCATTGGCATATTGGTTAAACCCTTCCTCTAAAATAGCGGAGGCCGAAGTTTCTATTCCCTGCGACCCTCTCCTCGTGGGCATATTTGTTGACATATGGTTGAAGATTTTATGATGGTTATAACTATATGTTATAACTATATAACATACATATGGTTTTAAACTCTCGTGGATAATTGTTAAGCCCCTTCATGAGCTTAGGTATAGTTAGATGATGATACATAGGTATAGTCATATAGTCATAGGTATAGTACATTGAGTGAGCACATTGAGGGGTGCCATATTTTTTTAAAAGAGCCGCCACATTACAAGGGAGCCACCACATTGGATTTTCTTAGCCATGGTATATAAGAAGTAAAATCCATCCTTCATTCCCCATCCCTGGACCCATTTCAAATCAAATCAATGTGAAATCAACATAAATGGCTATCATTCAAGCCAATCACACCACTATCCTAGCCATTGAGCATTAAAAAATGATTTTTTGTTCAAGTGGAATGTGGAGTTTCCTCAATTAAATCAGCTTTCAATTAAGTGGATCAATCCTCTCCCAATAGTCGTAGAGAATAAAAATGACATGTTGGGTCAACTGAAGGGATTGTTGGAGTCAAACATGTTGTTGGAATCTTTTCCAAGATTAATTTGACCCTTAATCTAGCCTTTGTATCACCCACCCATTGGTAAAAGTGACTTGTGGGTCAATTGAATGAGTCGTGGAACATTGTCATCTTGAATCAAATTGTGCCACATATGAATGAAATCGGCCTCTTCACATAGTCTTTTGCACATCCATCAAAATAAATCGCCTCTGGCCATATCAAATATAGTCGTTGCATACTTGAGTCAAATTGAATCCCCTTGGTGGGAAATATTATTGTGATTTTTTTTAATCATTGTAATGACTTAGTTTCCAGGTTGTGGATGACAAGTCAAACAATCATTTTTTTAATTGGGAGAGGAAACTAGTAGTTACCAAGGAAAACTATAAAAGGCTAAGCTCTCTACCCAATTAAGTTGTTGTCGAATTGTGAGATCATTCATGCCATTCAATAGAACTTTATTTTTGTGAGAAAATTTATGGTTTGATTCTTTTATTCTCTTTCTTCTTGGCTAAAGGTAAAAGTACTTCATAGAGTAGACATTGTATTTTGGTGCTATTTTCAAGGCTATTGGATCAATCCATTGAGGGGATACATAGTAACATGGAAGGAGAGGTATAGAATTTCGTCTCATATCTACTTTGGTGGTGTTAACTGAGTCAAATCCAAGGTTGGAAAAACCCTTATAGGGGGTATATTCAACAAGGAGGATATTTCATTTCACACCCATGTTGATCTAATAGTTGGAGACCATCCTACGGGAGGATATTTCTTGGAAAGATTTGGAAACAATATAACTACTCTAGACTAGATTGGGGGCAATAATCCATCAACTTCAAACCCAATTCCTAGTCCAAAGTCTGCGGCTGATTTAGAAGGGCTTGTGATTGCAATCTAACACTATGAAGGTAAAGGTAAGGCCAAGGTAAGTCTCACCACTTCAATCAATTTATTTAAAAAAATACAAATCTCTTTTATTTTATGTTTTGAATAAAAATAAAAAGCCAAAAAACAACATTTCACCTAGCTTGTGCTTGAATTCCTATTTTACATAGCTAGTAGATCCTTGGGATTTTTCCTTTACATTTTTTTTTACCAAGGATATTTTTCCCTCTGTTTTATAGAATTCATTTTCTATTTCATGAGGGTATCGTGAGGATTTTTCAGATTTGAAATATATTACAACAAAGTTTGCACTAGATCCAGCAATAACCTCACTCCAAAGGGGATGTTAGGGGGATTTAAACCCCAAACTCTACAAGTAATTTCCAGATTGCTAGAAATTGTGATTTCATTGCAGATTTGAAGTTCTAGGATATAGACATCATTATTAAATTTCTTCCCAAACTTTGTCACCCACATATTTGTTGATCTTAAGTGTTTTCACACTTGTGGGGGCGCCAAAAAGGGAATTTTTTTTCTATGTATCATGTGCATTTTGCAGATCTAAAAGTTCAAAACAACAAGAAATTCATTCATTTAAAACCACTTACCAAGAGCTAAAGCAAGGAAATAATCTCTAATAGGTAATGGTAATTATCACTCACTCCACATTGGTTTACTGGCTCATATTTCAAGGTTTGAGTGATATTTTTTTTGTTGGTCTGCATTATTCCTACAGTTCATTTCATTTCCAAATTAGTAAGAATTAGAAAATTAACTACTACCTTCACTTTAGACACTTATGCTAGGCATTGGTCCACTAAGCTTAGTTGAAGCATCTTGAGTGTGGTATGGAAACCTCCCATAGTCATTTTTGTAGAAGTTGGGCTTAAAGAGTGGGGACTTGTGTCGAGGTGACAATGGGCACTCGTCCTATTTGGTACCACCTTAGTGCCTCAAAAGGACCTCAATGAAACCACTAAATTGGGTGGTAATATGCCCTTTATTTTTGTTAAAAAATGAAGGGATGTTTGTTGAAGGCATCAAGAAAGGTATAGGTTCACTTATAACAAAGATCATCATCTTATAGAAACTCTACTAGATTTCTTGATGCCTTCTAGACTACACTTTGGGAGAATATGGAAATGTAGTAAAAGATATATATAGGTTTCCATCCACAAATAGATGGGTAGAAAGAAGTAGTGAAAAATAAATTAGTTCAAATTTTGAGGGGTTACAATTAGAAGCATCCAAGGACCTTGGATGAAAATTTTATTTATATTCAATACTCTTATAATAGAATAGTTCACACTTCTACTGGTAACTCCCCTTTAGAAGCTTGATTTGGGTATTTTCTACCTTTGCCCTTAGATGTTGTGTATGGACAAAAAGGAGGAGTTAAGGAAGACACCATAAGAGAAGCATTGAAGAATGAAAACTCCATTTATAAGATTAGGTAGATCCATTTCCATGTATATGAGTCATTGAAGAAGTCATAAGAAAAATACAAATCGTGACATGATCAACACAAAATTGAGAAGACATCCAAGGTGGGAGATCATAGAGTATGGTTGCATCTAAACAAATAAAGGATATAGGTGTTGATATTATGGTAGTTGTGGGAGGTATTTACCTCCATGTGTAAACCTGACGAGAATAGAATATTCCAGGAAGCAAGAAGAAACCCTAATTAGTTGGCTAATAACCCTAGAAGACAAGTTGGCTCAAGAGGATAATTTGTATTAGGTTATTATCCTTCAAGAGAAGAAGTTGGCTAAAGGAAATATTATATACTAAGTAAATAGGCACCCAAAATGAGAAGTCAGCCTAGGAAGTTTGTCAGTTTTAGTATAAATAAAAGAGGCCAATCTTCATTCTGGTAGGATTCTCAGAATTGTAGAAGCATCACTTGTGTGAACTGCAGTTGGACAGTTTGTGCACAATACTGGAGGAGAGCTATTGTTGTAGCTACTACAACTAACAGATTTCGGTTTTGGATTGAACTCTCTTTTGGTTATGGTTTGGACTCTCTAATCAACTCTTCTTACTCTTTCTTGGTGCACTATCCTTGGAGAAATATGTGCCACCTTTGTTTAGCTATCTAGCCTAGGGTTTTCTTCTGGAATGATTCTTTGTCAAGGTTAAGGTGCTCGAGGGTGGCTTCGGCCTATGTTTGGGTGAAAATAGTTATATTTTCTATGGTTAAACGATCACATCCATCATATTCTAATAGGTTATGGGCCCACACTATCTTCAGACAATCTAACCGTTGGAAGATAGATTGGGAGGATTTTCTCATATGCAGTTGCAGTTGCAGCTAGTTTTTGTTGTAGCAACGAAACCCTAACCCTCTCGTTGAGACACCTTAAGTGAAGGGATTGACCTAATTTCTATATGAACTAGTGCGCCCTAGCCTAGCACATCTCTTGATATTCTCAGCAAGAAAAAACGTCAAGTTTGATTTTTTGGTCAAATCTAGGGTTGACCAAGTCAAAACAGCCATGACTTACTCTATGAAGTTAGAAAACAAGTTAGAAGAGGCTTCTAACTTCATATCATGGAATAAAAGGATTGACCTCATCCTTGCCAAGAATAAAGTGTTGGTTATCGTGAAAGGAAAGATTATGGAACCAGAGTTTGAAGAAGGAAAAGAGAAGGAGCCATAGAATGTTGCAGTTATGGAGAAGTTCAAAGATAATGACATCAATGCCATGAGTATCATAGTGGATTCTATAAAATACCACTTGATACCCTATATCTCCCATATTGATTTGTCTAATAAGATGTACGATTCCTTAACAAACCTCTTCTCAGTGAGAAACATTGAACAAGTAATGAGTTTGAAGAATGAGCTATGTGATATGAAGATGAATGATGATGACAACATAACATCATACTTTGTGAGGATCTCTCAGTTAAGATATCAACTACAAGATATTGAAGAGATCATCTCAGAGAAGGAACTAGTAAATATAATACTCAATGGTCTTCCGAATACATGGGATGTATTGCCACAAGCATGAACACAAGGAAGGAGTATCCTACATTTGAAGAACTTTCGACTTGTTGTGCACAAGAATAATTAAGGATTAGTGCAAAAGAGAAACCTCAAAATAAATACGATGATCAAGCCTTCATAGAAAGATTCAATCATTTCAGGAACAAAAGGACGTTTGGCTCAAGGAAGAAGCCAAATCAAGAGAAAGATATGTCAGAAATACAATGCTTCAACTGTCAAAAATATGGTCACTACAAGAATCATTGTCCCGAGATAAATAAAAGGAAGGAGACACATGAAGCATTAGTTTCCGAAGAAAGGGAACCCTCAAAGAAAGCCAAGAAAGACAAAACAAACTTCTTCTTCTAAGACAAGGTAACAATACTCTTCATAGTTCTTGTACATACCATGTTTTCTATACATATCTTGCATATCTATTTCTTAGGAGATAATATGTTCAAAGAGAAACTACACCTATGGAAGATCAACAAAATAATGACTTTCTATCGCAATGAATACAAGTCAGACAATACACATGAAAGGATGAAGTACATCAACAACCCCTGATAACAATTCATGTGGAAACTATTACATAAGTAACAATTGCAAGATAAGCCGAAATCAGAAATCAAACCTAAAGAAACCTAGAAGTAAAACACAAAAGAGTCAGCAAATCAAGAGAAAATTGGAAAAGGACTTATGACACTTTGCAGAAGGCAATAAGGATGCAGACGAAAGCATGGGCTCTCTTACTTGGAGGGAGCTGATTACAGAATTCCAAAAGATGAGAATGCACTCATGCATGAAGCAAGGATTAGGAGGGAGCTAATCCTAAATAATATGATTCATTAAAGATGATGAAGTATCTATCCATGATAGAAACCATGAAAAGTAGCATGTGTTCAATTTGACTTTAGAAGAAGTCTTCTTTGAAAAGAAGCCTTAAAGTATTCCTAGTTGTCCATCCACATCCATGATCCTATGATGAAAGGAATAAGTTGGAATCTTCAGGGCATGGAATCTATAAGAAAACTCCACGGACCCAAGAGCTAAAGAGAAACATGGAGAAGAACATGAAGATTCCAAGAGAGAAAGAAAAGCTAGAACAACCAGTCATTATATCGAGAATCATAAGACTACCAGCTTGATATAAACCCTCTAGAAGCAAATCAAGTAGAAGGAATGCAAGTTGTGATGAAGAACAATGTATGGAATACTTATGAATGCAAGCATTGTGAGATCCAGAACTAGAAGTTATCCTAGATGGAGGGAGAATAATATGATGATTGTTTGTTCTAGTAAACCAGGCACACCCTTACATGAGCCATTATATCATCCGCAATATCCATGGGTTGGAGTCTATATCATATAAATGCAAAGAATTTTCTCCAGAATAATTGAAAAAAAAGAGTATGTAGAGAAACCTCAAGGCTTTGAGGTATATCAGAAAGAAACCCTTGTATGCAGATGAAAGAAGACAACTTGGTAAAGAACCTCCAATGCACAATAGAAGCGTGGTGAAAAAATTTCTATAACAGAGATATTGTATTAGAATGGTTACTTAGAAGCTCAAGATGATGGATTGCTAATCCATGACAAACTCTCATGATGGAAAAAGAAGTACCACTTGGATATGTTCCAGTTTTACCCTTGCCACGATTTTATGAGCTAGCAGGAAAAAAAAGATGAATCCAACAATGATATACTATATTGATCAGAGCTATATGAAGCCTTCAGAGAAAACTAGTGTTCTAGAAAGACCAAAGTACATTTGAGATCAAGCATTACATTCTCCGTGATGAAATCCAGAAAAGAGAAAGTGGTTCTCCAATATATATCTCCATAGATGAGCAGATAAGCATACATTTTGGTAAAGCCTTTGTCTAAGATGAAAGAGTTTGCATACTCAAGCTGGAGCTCATGGAGACGACTTCCTTATTTAAAAAGGAAGAGATGACTCCCAGGTTGGGAAGGAGCACTAATGTGTTGTTGATTTATGGATAGACATTTTTCAGTTCGAAAAATGGTCCCGGATGAGCAGTTTTCTTTCCAATTCAGAAAGTGGTTTGAGATTTATTACGGACAGGCATTTTCCAGTTCGGAAAATGCTCTAGATTGAACGGTCATTGTCGTAATGAAAATGGTTCGATAGATTTTTGATGTACCATAGACAATGATTCCCCTTGTGGCTAGTGTGGGGGAATGGTCTAGGACAGTTTCTCTTCTTGACGGTCACTCTTAGTAGTGGTCAAGAAGACTGATCCACCTCGTTGGACAGTCATTCTTTCAAAGCTCACAGTTGTGAGCAGTTTCAAAAAATGGTTTGTTTTGGAGGTTGGTGTAGGACAATCATTTCCTTAGGAAATAGTCTGGACAGTCATTCCCTAGGGCAGATTCATTCTCTCTAGGTTGCACTTTGTTTAGTGCCGAAGGAATGGTGCCGGTTCAACAATCAGGCATGAACATTCCCTAGGGTAGACTCATTCTCTCCAGGTTGCACTTTGTTTAGTGTTGAAGGAATGGCCCATATAGGGAATGGTCCAGGCTCAAAAATCTGGACAGTTATTCTTCCTTTCTTGAGAAGAATAGTCTAGATAGCTCATCGTTGATGTTTTACCTTCTGAGAGCAGATTCTCTTCCAGATCTCACAGATGTGAGTGGAAGAATGGCCCAGATGATTCATTTTATATCATAACAATGTTTTCTGTGCAGGTTGATGATATGATTGTTTTGGAGACTGTATGTCTCCGGGTAGTATATGTATACTACTGTAGTGGATTTGTTCCATTGATTGTGACTATATGTCACTGATCAAGTATCTGTGTGCTACTTGGTCTGGCAGTGTACCACTGGATTGTAGTTGTGTACTACTATGGATAGAAAATGTTGTGTTCTATTGAATGACATTGTTCTGATTACCTTGAAGACTATCAGTAGTGTTGGAAATGATTATCAGCTAGATGGATGATCAATGGACAGATATTTTCCAGACGAAAAATGGTTCAGAACATTTATTCTTCTAGGACATATGTCTAGATTAAAAGAATGGCTCTTGTGTCACTTTGTTGAGTGAGTGATTTATCCAGCATCATGTTTGACTACTCAGATGGAGTATGGTTTCAAGAGATGATGCAACTAATGACACTGATAGTGATGATTGTGCTCATGATCTAGTCATGAGATAGTCTATATGACTATGTTGATGCTACCGGGTGAATGGTATGTTTGTGCTCAAGACCATTACCTTCAAATACCTCCCTAGCTAGGAGGGAGTGTTGATATTATGGTAGTTGTGGGAGGTATTTACCTCCACATGTAAACTTGATGAGAATAGAATATTTTGGGAAGCAAGAAGAAACCCTAATTAGTTGGCTAATAACCCTAGAAGACAAGTCAACTCAAGAGGATAATTTGTATTAGGTTATTAGCCTCCAAGAGAAGAAGTCGGCTAAAGGAAATATTATATACTAAGTAAATAGGCACCCAGAATGAGAAGTCGGCCTAGGCAGTTTGCCAGTTTTAGTATAAATACAGGAGGCCAGTCTTCATTCTGGCAGGATTCTCAGAACTGCAAAAACATCACTTGTGCACACTGCAGTTGGACAAATTGTGCGCAAGTCTGGAGGAGAGTTGTTGTTGCAGCTGCTGCAACTAGCAGATTTCGGTTTTGGCTTGGACTCTCTCTTGGTTATGGTTTTGACTCTCCGGTCAGCTCTTGTTACTCTTTCTTGGTGTGCTATCCTTGGAGAAAGATGCGCCACCTTTGTTTGGCTATCTAGCCTAGGGTTTTCTTTCAGAATGATTCTCTGTCAAGGTTAAGGTGCTTGGGGGTGGCTTCGGCCTATGGTTGGGTGACAATAGTGATATTGTCTATGGTTAAACAAGCACCTCCATTATATTCTAACAATAGGGTCCTCGTAAGAATATTAAGGCTCTATGGTATGGTCCCATTGATGTGCTAGAGAAGGTAGGTGATAATTCCTATAGACTTAATATAACCCCATATATGCACATTTACATAGTAGTGAATGTGGAAAATATAAAACTCTATGAGCCTTCCATGTTGGACCGAGAAATTGATGAGAAATTTTTAACTACCATAGAGGATTTTGTGTTAGAAGCTCATGTAGAGTTATCATAAGATTTTGTTTTGTAGAAGAAGTCTAGAAAAACGAAACAGGGGTAGCATGAACTCTGGAAGGTTGGGATGAAAGGATAACTTCCAAGAAAAGCCAAATTGTACTCTATGTAGAAGGTAGAGGAAAATTTTCTTCATCTCTTTCAATAAAATATTTTGGGGACCAAAAGACTCCCCAAATGGGGAGTTATGTTCTAAAATGAATCATTATATAAATTTTCATCTATTTTTGTCATTTTTGAGTGGAAAGAATGGAGTTATTGGCTTGTAGGGACCATTTTATGGGTAGGTATTGCTTTGTTGATTTGGCTTCTACTAACTTCTAGAGCACGTTTGAAGCCTTAAATAGTTGTTTTTTGTTCAAAAGTTTATGAAAAAATTCTAAACTTTCCAATAGTGTGAATATCACTTGTATTGGAGTTCATATGAGGATGTTATGCCTCCCATAAATTGACATACCTTGTTGATCATTGTGTTATCAAGTGGATTCCAAATCAACTTCCATTACTCATAAACGTGGATCTTGTCATGTGTGGACATTGAACAATATTCAAGAGGGTCTATGTTGTGTAAATTTTGCAACAAGGGTTAGCAAATCTACAAATCTAGTGGTTGTATCTAGATCACAAAAAAATATGGTAAGTAAAACTAGAAACCCTAGTTTTATATGAAATGATTCAATCTTGAACTTATGCCATTTAGTATAGAAAGAAAATAACTTCAGAAAAATAAAAAAGAAACTAGAACATCAAATCTATGAAAGAATGAATAAATGTTCTATTTCCCAATGGAAAGATTTTACAACACGTGTGAGGAAGTTGCTTGAATATTATGATCTCCTTGGCCTCCTTCTTGGGAGGTTTCTTTTTTATTCCTGAATGTGTGGCTTGGATTGACTCCTCTCCTTTGTGGCTAAAAGTGATGTTGAATGCGGCCAAAAGATCTAGGGAAAGTTTGACAGAAATTCGTTACATTCAATGGATGGATATGGAAAATGGAGGAGACCTACTGAATTTATTAAAAAAAATAGTGATTATCCTTGACATGGTCATGATAATAAAATATTGTTTTTGATTGAATCAATTTGAACCATCACTTTTAGGGTTATTTTATTTTATTTTATTTTTTGGGATAATTTTTCAAGCGAAAAAGTCCATAAAAATGTTTTATGACTTTATGAAATGGAAATAACTTTAGGAAAAGTGATTATTTAGGCTATAATAGTATAAAATGATGTAAAAGTGGGTTTAGACATATGACCCATACTATGAATGGTGTATTTTGGTAAATATAGATTTTTGGTCTAGGTGATCAACTTTTGGGTGATAACAGATGCCCCCTAATGTATGAGGTTAGGATAACATCGTATCACCGAAACACATTATAGTTTTATTTTACTAAGGAATGAGACAACTGATGATAGAGAGGAGTTCCATGAGAAAAAGAACCACCCGTGGATGAGGCCGAAGGATTCCAACTGTCAACAAGATATTCACAAGGTAGTGAGTTACATTATCTCAATAGGGACCAGGTAGGCATACCCAAACTTGTCGAGATAACTCACGATAATGAATACAATGGTGCACCTGACATAAAGGGGTCAAATTGGTGATACATAATGAGGTCTCAAATACAATATTTTTTTGAGAAAAAGGGCCAGAATACAATGCAATGATATAAACAATCCCATATACATATGCATGGGACAAAAGTGCTATGTCTACATCATAGCTATTGTTCATCAAGGTACACAAGAACTAATGGCCCTTCCCTTGGGGGAGGTGGGAAGGAAACAACCTAAGAAGCCCTATTGAATATAAAATGTGCTATGAATATCTGGAAGGAGCTAACTAAAGGGATGCTCAAATTAAGGTCTTTGAGAACAGTAAAACTAAGCCAATCAAATCATAGGAATTGCATCTAAAGTCGGATCATGGATGTATGTGTGAATATCAATGGTGCGATGATGAGATAAATTCGATCATGTGAGATCCTACCAATTCTATGAAAAATGAGGACTCTCTTATCTTGGTCCAAGGTAACCCATAAAGAAGGTGGATAGGTACTAGGCTACATAGGACTAGCCCCTAGAATAAATGCGCTAACATCAATAGGGAAAATTTTGTTGGTGCCCAAGAATAAAAGGGAGTCCTAAGCCCAACATCAAATGCACAAAAAATGGAGATATATCTCTGGAATGAAATGGTGATGTTGAAACATGTGAGAGACTACCTAAAGGGAAACCCCCTCTTGAGGTTTGATGCAATTCACACATGTCCAAGAAATTGGTATAATAACTAGACCACTAAACTATAAAGTGTATAATTCTAAATTGTGTAATGATGTGTTGATGTCGAGCATGTTAGAAAAAACAAGTGAAATAGCATTGATGCCTCTCCCTATTTGGTTTGAGGCACCCACCAATGATGAATATGAGTCCAAGGTGCACATTTCTCTAAGCCAGGCCCATAGAATATAGGTGTTGAATTTGATAGGGGAAGGCCCATGGGAAGCAATACAATGATGAGTCCTTGAATCCAACATGAGGTAGAAAGTAAGGTGTGACTGACAGAGACTGGCACCAAAATGAAAAGGGGGACGCAATGAGAGATGGAATCAAGATATCCCTTGTTTAGAGCATAAATTCAAGGCTAACCTAGTAGAAAGTGATAGAATTCCATAAGGAATGGTTGATTATTGGGCATAGCGATTTTCAAGGACATATCAATAAACCACAAGTACAAATGGAGGTCAAATTTGGGAAACATGGGATGGGTATGACTCATGAAGGTGCTGAGAAACTGTAACAAGACACAATGTGAAACTGAATAGACTCCATGGGACATAAAGGTGACATATTAGATGCTTTGAACAAGGGAAACATAAGGATACTACCAAAAATTGAACTAAGCATTATAAAAGTACCAAGACCTCCTAGTATTTCCAAAGGGGGTGCTAGGAGGAAAGGGTAAGATACATAGTACCAAAAGGAGAATACACCATATCTAATTGGTGTGTCAAAAGACACAATATTCAATCAAAATACCACTAGGGGGGAACCGATTAGGGATATATATGGGGAATGAGGAGATAAATTCCCCAGAAAACAACCAAATGGAGGTATTGTTGAAGGTGAAAATTGAAAATGGAAGTGAATTGATGGAAATCTCCTCGAGGGTGGGTGGATGGTGGCATAAAAATGAAGAATTTTCATTGTATGGATGAATAAGAGGAATTATGATATGAAATATTTCAAAAAATACCTACATAAATGTGGGATTCCAAAGGGTATGGCTATCAACGTGATGAGAATAAATGTATGTGGTTCAAATCTGGTATGTAGACTAATTGGACTCCCAGTCCCTAAGGGGATTAAATGACATGGGAACCAAAATGAAACAAGGGTTGTTATTCTAGGCCCCCCTGTAAGGAATTTCCTAGCACCAAGTAGATGTAAAATGCAAAAGATGGAGGGGTTGGTCCATCTACCCAAGTGAGGGGAGTCCTATAGGAAATTTCTAGGAAATGAAAGGAAAATGCAATGAACAGAAGGGAGTTAAACTATGTTAATGCCAAGGAATTTAAGGCCTGGAGGAGACCCACATCCATGAATAAAATATGTTTTCCATGGGGAATTCCTACCCATAAATCAACAAAGACCCAAGAAGAATGGTGCTCAAGTAATTGAGACAAATATCTGGGAATTCAAAAGAAAACAAGCATGATTTAATGCATCTTGGAAAAATGGCTTCTTAGTGAAGTATCAAATATGAAAATATGATAGTACCATTTTGAATATCTTATAAAAATGATTCCAAATATGTAGACGATATGTCAATCGAAGTTTGTATGAGCTTGTATGAGCCAAAAGAAAAAAAAAGACAATTTTTTCTATAAAAAGGGATTTCCCTCTATTTTCCAATTCATTGTTGCACTTGGTGGAGGATGAAATTGGAGAGGAGGAGAAGGCCCTAAATATTGGTGATCTTTTTTCAGAAAAACCAATCATCAGAACTGATATTTGTGACTTTTATGTCGGTGGCTTAACCCTAATTGTCCTTTTATGTGGATTACTTTTGTAGTTTAGGTCCTAGATTTCCCTAGAGGACCCCTTGGAAAATGTTTTGGGGTCAATTCACTTAATTGGATTAGTATCTACATTGGGACCATAGAAATTGGCCCATTACTAGCATTGCCAACACAAGAAATAGGTGTGTTTCTTGCATGGGCCAAAAATGACCTTTTGCATCCAAATTTGTTAGGGGGGCTTGTTTTGAAGGGGGGAAGATGGTAGAGACCTACATAATGAGAAATATGATGAAAAAACTTGATAAAATGTGGTTTTGTGAAAAATGGCCAAGTTCAGAGTACGAGAGAGAGAGAGAGAGAGAGAGAGAGAGAGAGAGAGAGAGAGAGAGANNNNGAGAGAGAGAGAGAGAGAGAGAGAGAGAGAGAGAGAGAGAGAGAGAGAGGATATCTAAGCACAGGTTAAAAGGAATCAGGTTGTGATAGGAGTGTTAGTAATAGAATCGTGGGGCAATAATAATAAAACAAATCAAAATAGCTAGGTTAAGCTAACCTAGGATTGGCTAGGCTAGGATAGGCTAGGCTAGGCTAGGATTCACTAGGCTAGAGTAAGCTAGGCTAGGCTAGGCTAGGCTAGGATTGAATAGGCTAAAGTAGACTAGGCTAGGCTAGGATTGACTAGGCTAGAGTAGGCTAGGCTAGGCTAGGGTAGAGTAGGCTATGCTATGATAAAGTAAGCTAGGCTAGGCTAGGGTAGAGTAGGTTATGTTATGCTAGAGTAGGCTAAGATATACTAGGTTAAGCTAGGGTAGGCTACACTAGAGTAGGCTAGGAGAGAGTATCATATAGTAGGTTAATTCAGACTATGCTAGAATATTCTACGCTATAGTAGGATAAGCTAAAGTTGGCTAGGCTAGTGTATGCTAGATTAGGCTTGGCTAGTCTAGGCTAGAGTAGGATTGGATAAGGTAGAGAAGGATAGAATATCCTAGGCTAGAGTAGGCTTGGATAAGGTGGAGAATGATAGAGTAGCCTAGGATATAGTGGGATAGAATATCCTAGGCTAGAGTATCCTAGGCTAGAATAGCCTAGGATATAGTATCCTAGGATAGAGTAGCCTAGGTTAGAGTAGGATACAATAGGCTAGGCTATAATAGGGTGGCCTACAGTAGGATAAGATAGGCTAGGATATAGTAGGCTATATTAGAGTAGGAAAGGCTCAGATAGAGTAGGGTAGGGTAGGCTAGACAAGTCTATTCTAGGGTAAGTTATGCTATGTTAGGCTAGGCTAGGTTGGGCTAGGATAGAGAAGTCTAGGCTAGGCTAAGCTAATCTAGGCTAGGCTAAGTTAGGCTAAGCTAGGCTAGGATAGAGTAGGCTAGGTTAGTCTATGCTAGTGTAGTTTAGAGTAGGTTAGAATAGATTAGACTAGAGTGAGCTAAAGTAGGCTAGGCTAGAGTAGGTTAGGTTAAGCTATGTTAGGTTAGTCCAGGTCAGGCTAAGATATCCTTATTCCTTTTCAACATAGCTACTTGGAACTATATGAACCATATCCAATAATTCATGAACCATTCTTATAACTGTGGATACTTGTATAGAGGAAAAATAATAACCAGTTTTGACCCCAAATCTGGTACAATGGTGTTTTTTGTCTCCTTTTAGATGGAATCCCATATGATTGATCCTTGAATAAATATGCAATTTCATTAATCAACTATTAAACTTCCCCTTTAATTGTTGGATTTTGCATCTTTAGTTTGACATGCAATCCATTCATGTAATTACATCAAGGAATGAAACATCGTTCACTCTTAAAAAATTGTTCTATTATTTTTTTTGTGGAAATGAGCTTGTTTGAACTTGGGTTGTAGCCCTATAAATCTTATTTCATGTAAAATTAGTCCAATTCATGTGAAATTATCCCAAAGTTTTCAACCATTGTACACCCATGACCACATAATCTCCTAGTAAATCTATAACATAAAACTCAAGACTTAGTTCATAACTACCCAAGTGTAATTTCGATCTCTAAAGCACTAATAAAAAAATCTCCAATTTCTCCTTATTGTTCCACTATTTTTTTATTCTTTCAAGTCACTACGTTTTTGGTATTTTTTAGGTCCAACTTTATGCATGTTGATATTTGTCAAATTTTGTCAATATTTTCCCCATTTTTTTTAATATCTCAAGTTGATGACCTCAAAGAATGTAGTATCAATAAAAAGAGTTACAATGTTTCTCTTACCACCCCTATACACTCCATTGTGTTTGTTACAACCTTATTTTCCACCCTAGGGACTCATTGAGGACCCATTAATGCTTCATTGATGACACACACTCTTTTTCCCTAGATTGATATTGATTTTGAGGGAGTTTGCACTTTAATCCACTAGTAGAGTATGATCGGTTATAGGATGCATCAATGACAACATGCGATCAGTCGTTGGTTACAATATTGATAGCCTTTGACCGCCCATGTATCCTTTTATAATTGGTGAGTTAAAAGGAGATCAATGTTGGGTGATTTTTTTTTCTCATGATATGAGCTTAGGAACTCTCAATCCAGTCGAGGTTCACTGAGTTCTATATATATAGAAGCATCCCCTAGCCTCCTCCACCAATATATATAAAGAAGACATTCCAAGGGCAAGAGGAGGAGGAATCATTCATAGGTACATGTTGCAAAAAATTTAGAGTATCTCTTCTATAGAGACCAGTCTTCCTACCAGGTCATCCTTGCTTGTGTGAGGGATAGAGAGGATCTAGAGAAAGGATCTAGGAGGAATGCATCATGACTCAAGCTATGAATACAATGATTTATTTTTCTTTTATTTGATTATATATATATATAGAGAGAGAGAGAGAGAGAGAGAGAGAGAGAGAGAGAGAGAGAGAGAGATCCATGTGTTTTCCCCTTCCCAAATATATTGTATTCAACTTTGCATGGAAGATTTGATATTTCCTTGGCTATATTAGATTAGATCTAGAAAGGGTTTGTAGATTGGTATTTGTTTGTCACTTGTGTGCAAGAAGTAGACTGTAGGAGCTAGAGATGGATCTCCAGAGCTACATAGGGGGCTCACTTCCTGTCATTATGCATGTTATGTTTTTGAGTTGAGATTATGGAGAGCTCAAGGAGCTTTGGAGGCTTAGGGTTTGGAGTAAAACCCTAGATCTAGTTTCAGTGGGGATATCGCACTATAGCCAATCATTTTGCAAGTTCTATTAAGATCAAATCACTCTAAGCTATCATTAGTAAAGAGGGGCACACTATTGGAGGGTTTTTTGTAGGAAGGGATCTTTGTCCAATCTTAAGGACCTTGATTTGGCTTCTAGTGGTTGGATTTGGAGGAGATTTACACTTGGGTACATTTGTAACCATGGAGCAACCTTTCTTGGCACTCTTGGTGGTTTCCATCCCCCATAATTATGTATTATCATAACTCGACGAAATTATTGAAGGAGGGTGCACTTTGGGTTAGATATCTAGTGTTTTGGGGTTAGATCTTGCACTTGTAGTCAGGGAGATTCATCTCTAGTGTCAACTGTGTCATTTTCTCAACTGGGTTGTCTTCTTTTTGAGGGATTGATCCCAAATCTAGGAGGAGCAAGTTCTTATTATTTCAGTAGGGCATAAGTCTCATGGAAGAGACATTTATGGGCATGGGAATTATGTATTTTGCAAGATATAACATCCCTTTTGGGAAGTCATCATTAGGGGATCGAAAAGGAGGATCTTTGACATTATTTCCTTACATTTTGGAGCCATTATAGGACAATAAAGTGGTTGTTGTATTACTTGCATTAGATCTGGAAATTACTTCTATGGGAAACCATATATAATAAACAAATAAGCAAGGATTCTTGGAGTCAATATATGCAAACTGTTTGTCAAAATACTTCAACCATGCAGCTGCCATAAAACATAACAACCAACAAATATTTACAACAACCATTAGTAAATAAGTGGTAAGGGGTAGGAATTGAAGTAAGTGACATCATACATCCATTAGACGACCTCAAGGAAGTTGTGATAGTAAGAGGAAGCTATTTGGCAAGGGTATTTGAGCATACCATCAAAGTGTTTGACGAAATTTCTCAACCACATAGATCTGATTTTTACATCAGATTTGGTTGGGGATCTTACAAAGTAGTTGGTAATGAAGTCATTGTTGATGTCTACCCAAAAGGTCAAAAAAGTTTCTTTAATACCATTGTTATGAACCTAACTTGAAATATGATTTCAAAAGACTAAAAGACTCAATAAAAATATAGAACTACAATACTTTTCACTATGCAAATAACTAAGATTTCATTTAGTAGAAAATGTTGTTGAACAATGGTGATTTCTAAATCTATCAATGTGGTTTCAATGATGGTGGTTAGTGAATCATACTCTTATATGAAATCAATATTTAATCAATAGTGTAACTAATATTGTTTAGCAGTGAATCATACCAACTTGCCTATACTTCTAGAGTTTTAAACATAGACTTGCAATAATTCCCTCCACTACCTAAAACCCCAAATAAATAAAAACATTTGAAATTAAGTCACCTCTATCATATACATGACTATTTCCATGTTATATACTATTTTATAGTGTGTTGAAGTTTTTAAACAACTAAAATTAGTAAATAGACATGGCCATTTATGTAACAACATTCCACAAATATGTATAGTGGGACTAAGAGAAAACCATTCTATGTTGCAAGGGAAATCACTACTCCAACCATAATGTGGCCATGTTTCTTAATCCCATGGAGGTAAGATACCACCAACATTCTTATCAATTGCATGGATCCATATTAACTCTAGATCTATTAAGTGTCGAGAGGCATAAAATCCTTTAGGTACAAACTTTCAATGCTTTTTCACCTTTAGAGAATATTTAAATACATTAAGATTAGCATCTCAAGGGTTTTGGAAAAACTAGGAAGCTATTAAAAGACACATTACCTGGAAAGACAACTCCTTGCAAACATGATTGTATTTTATTGAGAACTACATTTAGTGACTCCCCCTTGTTCAATAAAAAGAAAACATCTAGAAAAATCCCCTAGTTTTTATCCAAGTGTCATTTCAAGAGGGTAATTTCCAAGGTTGGTGATCCTTTTGATAGTCAAGCTCTAGAATTGAAGAAATGACCATATTTAAAAGAATAATTTATGCATAACACCCACATATAGAATTATTTTTTGGTTGGAAATAAATCCTTGGGAAACTTCTAGGCACTTCCCCCTTTTATGAGAATGTTACCTAATGTAAAGTAGGTAGTGTAGAATTAATGTGCCTAACCTCATGGGAATCAAATTAGGTCCTACATAGTACACTAAATTACTAAAAACACCCTAGCAACAATGGAACCAACCAATTAGGTTAACACTTAAGGCTCACATTGGTAGAGCTACTATCAAGGAACATCATACAACCTAAGTGGGCCTAATGGTTAAGAACATATGTTTCCTCCTAAGAAGTCCTAAGTTTAGATCTATAGGGGGGTAGGGTATGTTTATCTCTGTATACTTTAGTAGTCAAATCGTTGCACGGAGGGGGTCCCTTGTCCCACAAACAAGGGGGTCTCATACACCAATTTGGTGCCTAGCTTGGTCGTAACCTTAAAATATATTATTATTATTATTATTATTAAGTAAAATGATTTTTTTCTCAAGTTGGGTTTACCTTCACCATTTGCATGGTGGAAGGACTAGAGGTGGAATTGTTATAAGGCGTTCAAGAAATATCGATCCATTGAGGGGTATCACTCGTTGAGTTCCAAATGAGTAAAAAATGTGTGACTGAATTAACTCTAGAGGATCTCTTCTCAACAATGCACTTGGTTGTCACACCTCTAGTCTATTTGGAAGTCATATATCAAGTCAAAGAAACCTATCTTTCCTGGGTCCATGCTATTGGGGGAACTTCCCTCGACCAACACTTGAAGTAACTAGGAGGTACTCAACCCAACTGTCCCTTTTTAATGAGGAAGAAAGGGTCAAACACCAATTTTGGTTATATATCTATGCTATTAGTTAACTTGGGAATGAGCACAATGAGCATTGAAGAAAACATCACCATAGCTAACTTTCTTCTTCTCAGCCTAAGAATTGAAATTTTCCCTAGTGAGAGTTGGCAATTTCCATGGAGAAGCATCAAGAGTGATAGGAAAATGATGGATGGGACCCCACTGCACTTGTTGATTAAACAAAATTGAATAGGTGGGGCTCAAATCCTAGTGACCAAACTCCTCCTCCAAATTTTTTCTATTGTTGTTGCCTAATATTTATCTTTATTGTGTCAGGTGGCCACTTTCTTTGTTTATTCACTCCTGGTTTATATCCCGAGGGTTCTTTGACACTTTGTATAGGGAATGCACTATTATCAATTTTGATGTAACCCCTATGGTCAGTGTCTATGTTAATTCACTCTTGGTTTCAAGCCCTAAGATTATCCAAAACACTTCATATATAGCATGTACTATTATCAATTTTGATGTAGCCATGCTATATTCTAGGGTTTTTTTGCTTGTGGTGATTGTGACCTACTTTTTTAGTGTAAAATGTTGTGCATATACCATTTAGTAAAGGAAACATTTTATTAAAAAATAGTTAACTTTACAAGGTAAATATCAACATCAACCTATATTTTTAGCATTAAAATTTAATTGAAACCAACATTTCTGTTAGAAAAACAGGAGCGTGGAGTAATAAAATAAAACAAATGCGGAAACAAAACACAGAAGATACACAATACAATAGAGACACATATTTACGTGGTTCACCCAGTGTGGGCTACGTCCACTAGAGAAATTGCCAGGTTCTTCCTTTATTATTATCCAGCATATGAAGGGATACAACCTACAACAAACCCATTGTAACTTCCTCTTCTTTCTCTCACAGTCTCCTATCTCAGAATACAATATTCGCCATCAACCATAATCACAATACATTTCCCTCATAAAAGAGGGTTTCCTTCTAGGGAAAAAAACCCTAACATAATCTCTATCGTTAGATCTGCGACCTTATAATGAACGATCCAGATTTACAATGAAATTACGATATACATTTACAAGGAAATTTTTCCTTCAGGGGATTTTCCCCTGAACCCCTGCTGGGGGCTCGCTTGCCCCCAAACCCCCCAAATAGGGGGATATCCCCCTCGAACCCCACAGAGGAGGTACCCCCCCTCTGCACTCCCCCACGTAGAAGAGTGTACATACTTCTGGGGTGTAAATACTTCATGGGGTATAAACACGGCTAAAAGTAAAAGACCTCTGAATCAGGAAGATAATCAGGCTCCACAACCATCAATCTCCCACTTGGAGACTGATCTCAACAACTCCACCTCTGTTGTATATGCTGGACTCTGAACCTTCTTGGACCTGGCAAATTTCTCATCTTCATCTTCATTCTTGAAGACCAACTGAAACTAAGAAAGAACTCAGTTTCTCCCTGGTTACTCCCTTTGTTAACATGTCTGTAGGATTCTGGCCAGTGTGTATCTTTTCCAACTTTAAATGTCCATCTTCCAAGGTGGATCGTATGAAGTGGTAACTCAAATGTATATGCTTAGTATTTGAATGGAAGGCTGAGTTCTTTGCAAGATGAATGGCACTCTCATTGTCATAGTACAACTTGTTATTCTCTTGCTTCTTTCCCAATTCCTCCATAAACTTCTGTAACCAAATCATCTCTTTACTAGCCTCTGTAGCAGCAACATAATCTGCCTCTGTTGTTGAAAGTGCAACAACCTTTTGCAGTTTTGAAATCCAACTTACTGTTGTTCCACCTATAGTAAACACATACCCTTTGGTACTCCTCTTACTATCTTTATCACCTGCCATATCTGAATCAACATATCCTTGTAGAACAGTTTCCAAACCTCCAAAACATAATGCATGATTAGCAGTACCTCTCAAGTATATGATAATCCACTTTACTACCTCCCAATGTTCTTTACCGGGATTGTTAATATATCCGCTCACAACTCCCACTGCATGTGCAATATCTGGTCTTGTGCAAACCATTACATACATCAAGCTGCCAACTGCTGATAAATATGGGACACTGGACATGTATTATATCTCCTCCTGTGTCTTGGGACACATTTCCTTAGTTAATTTGAAATGGC